>AWOL01S0021617.1:0-48264 GCA_000715115.1 Nicotiana otophora | reverse complement strand
AAAAAAAAAAAAAAAAAAAGACTGCTGCATGTAACCCTGTGCAACAGTTTCATTCCGACTTTGAGTATGAAACTGAACAGAAGGTAAAAATCTAAGGTTATTGTTACATAATCTTCATTTGTTATGTGATCCAAGTTCAGTAAGAACACTTTTTTTTTTGGATAAGATAAAGATTTTATTGAATGGTGCCAAGATGGTACAGAAAAAGAACAGAACAACAAGGAAACAGAAATCAGCCTACTGTTCTTACCGGATCCCATCAGTAAGAACAGTTTGATAGGTCTAATTAGCGGTGCATCCTAAATATGCTCCTTCATCTGGGGTTTCTAATGCATGATGTAACTTCATCTTCTATGTTGCAACTTTATGTCGCAGTGAAACATTAAACTGTGCTTTCCCAAATAAGAAATTGTTGAACTAACTGGAAGCAGCTACAGCTACTGATACCATATTAAACTAAGCACGATTCAAGGCCTCCTCTAAGAGTGAGGCATTGTACTGTGTCCGTAACGATTGAACTGATGCATTTACCTTTTTCTTCTTATAACCCCTAAAATGAAATAAGTTCAGAGGAAAATGATTCTTACATTCTTATATGTTGTGATGCTTCATAAGAGCACAGATACCTGCATTTAAGATTAAAATAGTGACGTCATTGCATTTTGAAGAGGAAAGATAACATTCTGCGCCTGGTATTTTGTGTCTAAAGGAATCATAGCAATACTCTATGTCCAAGGCCTGTACTTCCAGCAGCATCTAGATTTGTTTCCAAGGGTCTTTCGGAAACAGTCTCTCTACCTCCATAAGGTAGGGGTAAGGTGTGCGTACACTTTACCCTCCCAGTTGTGGGATTTCACTGGGGTGGTTGTTGTTGTATCTGGATTTGATTTAGCTAGAGTTGTTAATTTGCTCAAATATTTGCACAACTTCTCAAACATTGATGTTAATACCGTATAATTGTTTGCTTTTTGATGTTCACGGGGAAATCAGTCATCTCAATTCTTACAGTGGTTGGTAATACTATGTATTCTTAAAGAAATGGAACAAAGAATTCAAAATGAGATCATTTCTCCTAGTCATTGAATTGTGTAGATAAGAACTGTTACTCCTTTTAATTCTTTTCCAGGAAGTTTCAGGATTGCCAACTTCTTTGAAGCGGGAAACACGTCCAGCACCTTCTCCTGATATAATGGGAGAATCCTCAAGCTCAGGTACCTCAAGACTGGATAAAGCAGACAGTTTTCGAGGCCCTTAGATTTGGAAATTGCAACATTCTCTTTGTTTTCTAGTTTGCTTTGTGTAAAATACAAGTATCATCAGTTGACGTACTCTTTGAAGCATGTAGGATCTTTGTTCATTTTATTCTCAGTAGTATCAGTGTCTGCAGTAAAGCTATCTCTGTCGCATACATGTTTATTATGACAATTATTTCTTCCATCATGACATAAGTATGCATTTATTGTTGTATTGGCTTAAAACCTTAAACTATGTCTAGAGTTGACTATAATATAATTTTTTGATTATCCTCATCCCTAAGAAGATCATAATTTGTTCAAGTTTCTTCAGTTTATCCTTTATCAATAAAAGCATCATGATAAAGGAGAAATGATCATAGATATAGGGTGTGTTTGGTAGTAAGGAAAATGTTTTCCTGGGAAATGAGTGGTTTTATCATTTATTTTCCCTTGTTTGGTTGGTGAGTGAAAAAAACTTTTTCGGAAAATATTTTCCAGTGTTTGGTTAGAGAGTAAAATATCTTTAGTAAAATAATATTTTATGCTACTCTCCTCAACCCACCTTAATCCAACGAAGTTTACGCCTTTAGGTCATGTTTACTTTTTTTTTAGTAGGTGATCTATCTTATTTTTAAGATCTAAGATCACAAATGTCATATCTCTAGGAGGTTTGCCTATTTTATTTTATTTTATTTTATTTTTATATGTAGATATTCTTTGAATGACATGATAGTGTAAAAGTTATTTACATTGTCGATGCATATAACTTAAATTTCATGTGCAAGCAAAACTTAAAACTTTTATAAATATAATAGTCTTAGGGTACGCGAATTGCACGTGTATCCCGTCTTAATAAGTACATAGTTTTAAAAATTACGTTAATATTATATTAACGAATAGTCTTTGAACTATAAAATAGTTACATAAACAAAAAAGTAAGTTCTTCAAAATGATTCTTGATCATAATTGGCTAACTCAATAAAGAAAAATGATGACACTAAAAAGTCCTCAATTATCTTGGTCTATATATTCAACTAAAAATTTGTTTTATCTTTATATTTCATTATTATTTTTCAAGTTTTCATATTTTTTTAGCAAGAACACAAAAACTCTTGAAGATTTAAAAGTTTTTTCTAATATTTTTTGAATGAAATATATTCTTAAGTTCATGACACAAACAATGTCAACTAATTAACAAATTATTTTCTCTAGAGCAAACTTCTTTTTGTTTGGTATTAGGAAAGCTAACAAAAAATAGAGGAATGACAAAAAAAAACATTTAAATAAATATAAAATATTAGCTTCTTTTATAGAAGTTTTTAACTCCCTTTTCTACAAAAAAATTAGTTTTAAAATTCTAATTTAACAAGTTGACCTACAAACAAAATAGGTAGATGAAATCAGTGACCACCCAAAAAACTAAAAGAAAGTGTTCATGGAAAATAAAAATAGGGATATTAACCGTTTTATTTGTTACACCTCCTTAATTTTGATATTAAAGAATAAGTTTCCTACTTATTATCTATTCCTTTTTTTCCTTTTTAACCTACAAAATTTGACTTTTTTAATAGGGACATTAATTAATGAGTTTTCTACTTATTGTCTTGTTCTTTTTTCTTTATAAACTACGAAATTTTTGTCTTTCGTAGTTATTGTCTTATCTTTTAGCTTTTTTCCTTCGAAAATATTGACTTTCCCTGCAAGCTATCAAAGGACCGACTTTTACCTTCTCTGTCATTAGGGATATTAATTAAGAAGAAGTTTCCTACTTTCTTTTCTTTTATTCTTCCTTTTTTATCTTACGGCAATTCTTTTCAAGAAGATATTTTATTTGTATTGACAAATTTATCCACCATATAATACAGTTAATAATAAATATTATATGAACTAATTAAATGATTAAAGTGATATTATAGAAAATAACCATTTTTTCAAGAGTAAAATACAAAATATTTATTTTTTGAATTAATAATAAATATTATATGAATTATTTTCAATAGATTAGAAAAAGAATAAATTATTGTAGTTCATTGTATAATCAAATTACATAATTATACGAAGAAAATGAGTTCTGAAAAAGAAAAAGGAAAAGAAAAAAAACACTACTAAACCTAAAACTTTTTAACCAAAAAAAAAAAAGAGCTCGTCAAGGACTCTTAAACTAAATTTTTTACAAAAAAAATGTAATTATATGATTTTCCATATCAAAGTCCAAATATTAGGCAATTAATTAAATGATTGTCCCTACATATTAGAAAAATAATTAATGAATATTCTTACATATTAGGAAAATAACTAAATTACTATTTTGTCCCATATAAATATATTCTTAAAGAGTAAAAAAGGCGAACGACATTTCGCTAGGGCCTTGGTGTTTTTAATATAGTATAGATATAGATGAAATATTGAAAGCGCCCAATCTAATTTTATAAAGGACATTTATTTCTTAATCTAATTTTATAAAGGACATTTATTTCTTAATCTAATTTTATAACCAAGCACGGAAACCTTCCCAAACAGTGAATTCCCTTCATCATGGAAACAAAGTCACCCTTCACCATCTTCATTATTACAGTATAATTAGTATTAGAACCCGCGCGATGCGCAGATGGTTAAAAAAATATATTAGCATGATAATATTGCTTTTGTTATAAATAGTATTTTATTTATAATGAATGTCTATATTTAGAGAGATTTTAGAGTTTGTTACTTGGTGACTAAGTCACTTTTTCTCTATAAATAGAAGAGTTCTATTCCATTGTAATTTCATCCCAAATCAATAAGAATTCTCTCTCCGTACTTTTCTCTGCAATACTCTTCTTCTTCTTTTATTGTTTTATGACACGTTATCATCACGAGACTCTAATCAATTGAGTAGAGGGCGGTTGTTTTAGTTTGTAGATATACTATGTGATGACCCAAAAGGTCATCTTATATTTTTGAACTCGATACTGCGCTCTTAAGCCTTAAAAATCTCATTTTTATCCTTCTTGATTTGCGTGCGCAGTCCGAATATTGGCCCGGAAGGTTTATATGTTACAAACTGATAAAAATAAGAATTTTTGTCTTAAAACTTCAGTTGAGTTGACTTCGGTCAACATTTTTGGTAAACGGCCTGGATCCGTATTTTGACAGTCCTGGTGGGTCCGTATCGAATTGTGGGACCTGGGCGTATGCCCGGAATCGAATTCGGAGGTCCCTAACTCGAGTTATGAATTTTTGATGAAAATTAAAAGTCTGGAAATTTAATGGTTTTAAGAATTGATTGATGTTTGGCATTGTTAGTACCGGGTCCGTATTTTGATTGCGGAGCCCGATACAGGTTCATTATAATATTTAAGACTTGTCTGTGAAATTTAGTGAGAAACGGAGTTTGTTTGACGTGATTCGGACGTCCAGTTGAGAAAATAGAAATTTTAAAGTGTTCTTGAGAATTTCATTTGGTTTGGTGCTAAATTCGTCGTTTTAGGTGTTATTGTGGCGATTTGATCGTGCGAGCGAGTTCGTATGATATTTTTAGACTTGTGTGCACCTTTGGTTTAGAGCCCCGAGGGCTCGGGTGAGTTTCAGATAGGCTACAGAGTGAGATTTGGCTTGGAAAACACTGTTGGTGTATCTGATATTATTGCAGGCCTCTGATCTCGCATTTGCAAGATCAGGCATCGCAATTGCGACCTCTGAGAGGTTCGCATTTGCGAGCTTCTCATCGCAAATGCGAAGAGAAGCTGGGCCAACAGGTTTTGCATTTGCGAGTTTTCTTTCGCATTTGCGAAGGGAGTCGGGGAAGGGCAGTGATCGCAAATGCGAACATTTAGTCGCATTTGCGAAGATTCAAGGTCGCATTTTCGAAGGCTACAGAAGTGTGAAGGGCTTCGCATTTGCGATGACCCCTTCGCATCTGCGAAGCTCAGGTAGCAAATGCGACATCTGCAGCTGATCAAAATGATTTTGGACGGAAATTTTCATTCATTTCCCTAATTTTCAAGACCTAAAACACAAGAGGCGATTTTTCAAAGACCATTGCTTCCCCAAATCATAGGTAAGTGATTCTAAATTGGTTTCTTTCAATCTTTCACTATATTTTACAAGATTTCAACCTAAAATCTAAGGTTTTCATGGTAGAATTAGGGGTTTGGGATAGAAACTAGGGATTTCGAAAATTTAAAAATTTAGACCTCAAATTGNCTTCGTATTTGCGAAGCTCAGGTCGTAAATGCGACATCTGCAGCTGATCAAAATGACTTTTGGACGGGAATTTTCATTCATTTCCCAAATTTTCAAGACCTAAAACACAAGATGCGATTTTTCAAAGACCATTGCTTCCCCAAATCATAGGTAAGTGATTCTAAATTGGTTTCTTTCAATCTTTCACTACATTTTACAAGATTTCAACCTAAAATCTAAGGTTTTCATGGTAGAATTAGGGGTTTGGGATAGAAACTAGGGATTTCGAAAATTTAAAAATTTAGACCTCAAATTGAGGTCGAATTCCAAAACCAATTATATATCCGGGCTCGGGGGTGAATGGGTAAATGGATTTTAATCCGAACCTCGGGTTTTGACCAAGCGAGTCCGGGGCCGATTTTTGACTTTTTGGAGGAAAATTTGGGAAATCTAAATTTATGCAATGTAATTGATTCCTTTATCAATATTTGATATTATTGAGTCATTTTTGAATAGATACGAGTGATTTGGAGGTGGATTCTAGAGGAAAAGTTGTGATTTAGTATTGAGTGGCCTTCGGAGCGAGGTAAGTGTCGTGGTTAACCCTGACTTAAGGGAGTTAGGAACCTCAGATTATTTGCTATGTGAAATTTATGTGAGCAGCGTATATGTGAGGTGACGAGTACTTATGCACCGCCAATTTACCTGTTTTCCCCCTATTTTCTCCCATTTTTCTCATATTGTCTCTTTCCTGTGCCTAATTGCTACGTGTTTAGATTAGTGTTGTTAAATTGATCGTTCTTATTATGTTTATGGATCTTCTGGTAATAATTGAGTATTTATATCAAAGTTGAGATTGATATTGTGGAACCAAATGTTAAAGTAAGGCTTGTACATATTATTCTATCTCCCTGTTATTAATTGTTCATTGCATTATGGTAAAGGAAAGTGTTAATGCACGAAGGGTGATGTCGTGCCATATTGTGAGTGTTAATGCACGAAGGGTGATGTCGTGCCATATTGTGAGTGTTAATGCACGAAGGGTGATGTCGTGCCATATTGTGAGTGTTAATGCACGAAGGGTGATGCCGTGCCATGATATGAGAGTTAATGCACGAAGGGTGATGCCGCGCTATTTCTATTGATTTTATGATGAGATTGAGAGTAAAAGCACGAAGGGTGATGCCGTACATTTTTCCTTTACTGTATTCACTATTCCTGTTAATCCATAGTATATTGACTGTTCCAGTTATCATTCTGCTATAGTTCTATATCTCGTATTTCCCCTCAGCATGTTTCCCCCTCCCGATACTACCTGTCTAGCTTTCATTGCTGTTATTTGTATATACACTGTTAAAATGTACAAGTTAATTTGTGGGTGTCTTGTCTTAGCCTCGTCACTACTTTGTCGAGGTTAGGCTCGACACTTACCAGTACATGGGGTGGATTGTACTGATACTGCACTCTGCACTTTCTGTGCAGATTTTGGTACCGGCTCGGATTGATTAAGATTTTAGCTGTTGGACCCGCTATCCGGAGACTCAAGGTAGACCTGTCGGCGTTCACAAATCTTAAAATCCCCGTCTATCTCTTCTGTTTTACTGTTTCTTTCATTCAAACAATTATATTTCTCTCAGACTATTATTTGTAGTAAATTCTATAATGCTCGTGAATTGTGACTCCAGATTCGGGTGGGAGTAGTTAATACAATCTTGATGTTATTCCGCACTCACTATGTTGTTAATTACTGAATGGAATAAGGATTGGTTTAATGATTCTCTAACGTTGGCTTGCCTAGCAAGTGAAATATTAGGCGTTATTACGGTCCCGACAGTGGGAATTCCGGGTCGTGACAAGTTGGTATTAGAGCATTAGGTTTTCTAGGTCTCACGATTCACGAGCAAGCTTAGTAAAGTCTGGAGGATCGGTACGGAGACGTCTGTGCTTATCTTCCAGAGGCTATGAAGTTTAGGAACAAATTTCACTTCTATTCTTCTCTGTCGTGCGATTTTGTTTTCTCAATACTGATTGAACTCTTACACTCTTATTCTCTCACAGATGGAGAGAACACGTACCGCTTCCTCAGCTGAGCAGCAGCCAGAGCCCCCAGTGGCAGCTTCCGCGCGGGGCAGAGGTCGAGGCCGAGGCCATGCCAGAGGCCGAGGCAGGGCTCAGCCCAGATTTCGAGCAGCAACCCCAGCAGTGGAGCCTCAGATAGAGCTTGATGAGGAGGTTCCATCAGTTTATCTGGTGTTCTATGTGTCCATGCTTCGAAAGTATCACGGCGATCCGTCCCATGTGTTAGATTTCAGCTCTGTCTAATTGGACAAGGTTTTGACTTACAAGGAGGAGTCGGTGGCTATTCTAGCCCGGCAAGTTCACTAGTTGAGATCAAAGAGTTACCCTTCAGTTCGAGTGCAGTGGAGAGGTCAGCCTATTAAGGCAGCTACTTGGGAGTCCGAGTCCGATATGCGGAATAGATATCCCCACCTTTTCACTAGCTCGGGTACTTTTCTATGTCCGTTTGAGGACGAACGGTTGTTTTAGATGTCGAGAATGTGATGACCCAAAAGTTCATCATATAGTTTTGAACTCGATACTGTCTCTTAAGCCTTAAAAATATCATTTTTACCCTCCTCAATTTACGTGCACAGTTCGGGTATTGGCGCCGAAAGTTTATATGTTAAAAACTGATAAAAATAAGAACTTTTGCCTTAAAACTTCAGTGAGTTGCTTCAGTCAACATTTTTAGTAAACGGGCTCGGATCCGTATTTTGACGGTCCCGGTAGGTCCGTGTCGAATTATGGGACCTGAGCATATGCCCGGAATCAAATTCGGAGGTCCCTAGCTCGAGTTATGAATTTTTGATGAAAATTAAAAGTCTGACAATCTAATATTTTTAAGTATTGATTGATGTTTGGCACTATTAGTACCGGGTCTGTATTTTGGTTTTGGAGCCCGGTACAGGGTCATTATAATATTTAAGACTTGTCTGTGAAATTTGGTGAGAAACGGAGTTGGTTTGACATGATTCGGGCGTCCAGTTGAGAAAATAGAAATTTTAAAGTGTTCTTGAGAATTTCATTTGGTCTGGTGCTAAATTTGTCGTTCTAGGTGTTATTGTGGCGATTTGATCGCGCGAGCGAGTTCGTATCATATTTTTAGACTTGTGTGCACCTTTGTTTTAGAGCCCCGAGGGTTTAGGTGAGTTTCGGATAGGCTACGGAGTGAGATTTGGCTTGGAAAACACTGATGGTGCATCTGATATTATTGCAGGTCTCTGATCTCGCATTTGCGAGATCAGGCATCGCAATTGCGACCTCTGAGAGGTTTGCATTTGCGATGCATTTGCGAGCTTCTCATCGCAAATGCGAAGAGAAGCTGGGCCAACAGTTTTCGCATTTGCGAAGGGAGTCGGGGAAGGGCAGTGATCGCAAATGCGATCATTTAGTCGCATTTGGGAAAATTCAAGGTCACATTTGCGTACTTATCTTCGCATTTGCGAAGGCAGCAGAAGTGTGAAGGGCTTTGCTTTTGCGAAGACTCCTTTGCATTTGCGAGCTTCGTATTTGCGAAGCTCAGGTCGTAAATGCGACATCTGCAGCTGATCAAAATGACTTTTGGACGGGAATTTTCATTCATTTCCCAAATTTTCAAGACCTAAAACACAAGATGCGATTTTTCAAAGACCATTGCTTCCCCAAATCATAGGTAAGTGATTCTAAATTGGTTTCTTTCAATCTTTCACTACATTTTACAAGATTTCAACCTAAAATCTAAGGTTTTCATGGTAGAATTAGGGGTTTGGGATAGAAACTAGGGATTTCGAAAATTTAAAAATTTAGACCTCAAATTGAGGTCGAATTCCAAAACCAATTATATATCCGGGCTCGGGGGTGAATGGGTAAATGGATTTTAATCCGAACCTCGGGTTTTGACCAAGCGAGTCCGGGGCCGATTTTTGACTTTTTGGAGGAAAATTTGGGAAATCTAAATTTATGCAATGTAATTGATTCCTTTATCAATATTCGATATTATTGAGTCATTTTTGAATAAATACGAATGGTTTGGAGGTGGATTCTAGAGGAAAAGCTGTGATTTAGTATTGAGTGGCCTTCAGAGCGAGGTAAGTGTCGTGGTTAACCCTGACTTGAGGGAGTTAGGAACCTCAAATTATCTGCTATGTGAATTCATGTGAGCGGCGTATATGTGAGGTGACGAGTACTTATGCGCCGCCAATTTACCTGTTTTTCCCCTGTTTTCTCCCGTTTTTATCATATTGTCTCTTTCCTATGCCTAATTGCTACGTGTTTAGACTTGTTGTTAAATTGATCATTCTTATCATGTTTATGGATCTTCTGGTGATAATTGAGTATTTATATCAAAGTTGAGATTGATATTGTGGAACCAAATGTTAAAGTAAGGCTTGTACATGTTATTCTATCTCCCTGTTGTTAATTGTTCATTGCATTATAGTAATGGAGAGTGTTAATGCACGAAGGGTGATGTCGTGCCATATTGTGAGTGTTAATGCACGCAAGGTGACGCTGTGCCATATTGTGAGTGTTAATGCACAAAGGGTGATGTCGTGCCATGAAATGAGAGTTAATGCACGAAGGGTAATGTCATATCGTTTCTATTGATTTTATGGTAATGTTAAGAGTAAAAGTACGAAGGGTGATGCCGTGTATTTTTCCTTTACTGTATTCACTATTCCTGTTGATCCATAGTATATTGACTGTTCCAGTTATCATTCTGTTGTAGTTCTTTATCTCATATTTCCCCTCAGCATGTTTCCCCCTCCCGATACTTCTTATCTAGCTTTCATTGTTGTTATTTGTATATACACTGTTAAATGGTACAGGTTGATTTGTGGGTGTCTTGTCTTAGCCTCGTCACTACTTCATTGAGGTTAGGCTCGACACTTACCAGTACATGGGGTCGGTTGTACTGATACTACACTCTGCACTTTCTGTGCAGATTTTGGTACCGGCTCGGATTGATCGAGATTTTAGCTGTTGGACCCGTTATCCGGAGACTCAAGATAGATCTGTCAGCGTTCACAGACCTTGAAGTCCCCGTCTATCTCTTATGTTTTACTGTTTCTTTCATTCAAACAATTGTATTTCTCTCAGACTATTATTTGTAGTAAATTCTAGAATGCTCGTGAATTGTGACTCCAGATCCCGGTGGTAATAGTTAATACAACCTTGATGTTACATTTTCAATGGTTCGTATCCTCCGTCTACGGGATTTTCTGCCAGATGATCCGCCAATGCTTGCCCTTTGATCGTCTTTTGAGTTACATAGACGATTTCGAACTCACTCAGCAATATTTGCCACTTTGCTAGCTTACCCATAGGCATGATTTTCTGAAAGATATATTTTAGATGGGTCCATCCTTGATATGAGATATGTAGTGTATACACAGAAATAATGCCTCAACTTCTAATCTGTTCATGTCAAAGCACAACATGTACGTTCCAGCAAAGAGTACCGGGCTTCGAAGGGTGTGAATTTCTTGCTCAAATAATATATCGTCTGCTCCTTTCTTCCAGTCTCATCATGTTGTCCTAGAATGCAGCCAAAAGCTCCATCTAATACGGACAAATAAAGCAACAAAGGTCTTCCTAGTTCTGGTAGGACCAAAACAGGCGGTTTAGATAAATACTTCTTGATTTTTTCGAAGGCTTTCTACATTCTTCAGTCCAGCTTATTGCAGCATCTTTCCTCAGTATCCTGAAGATCGACTTATATATCACGATTGATTGTTCTATGAAACAGCTGAAGTAATTGAGGCACCCTAAAAAGCTCATCACATCTTTCTTCTTCTTCGGAGGTGGCAAGTCCTGGATAGCTTTGACTTTTGATGGGTCTAGTTCAATCCCTCGGCGACTGACGATGAATGCTAACAATTTTCCAGTAGGGACTCCGAAGGCACATTTTGCAGGATTCCATTACAGATTGTACCTTCGAAGCCGATCAAAGAATTTCTTCAAGTTTTCTATGTGATCTGTACTCTTTTTGGATTTGATGATAACGTTATCCACGTACACCTCAATTTCCTTGTGTATCATGTCGTGAAAAATGGTTGTCATGGCTCTCATGTAGGTAGCTCCAGCATTCTTCAGATCAAATGGCATCATTTTGTAGCAATATATTTACCATGGTGTGATAAAGGCTGTCTTTTCGGCATCCTCTTCATTCATCCAGATCTGATGACATCCCGCGAAGCAATTCATAAAGGATTGGGGTTCATGCTTGGCACAATTGTCGATCAGTAGGTGTATATTAGGCAATAGAAAATCATCTTTGGGACTTGCCCTGTTTAGATCTCGGTAATCAACACATACTCTGACTTTCCCATCTTTCTTCGGAACTGGCACAATGTTGGCCAACCAAGTCGGGTATTCAACCACTCTAAGAACCTTGGCTTTGATCTTTTTAGTGACTTCCTCTTTTATCTTCAAACTTATATCCGGCTTAAACTTTCTGAGCTTCTGTTTTACCGGTGGACATGTAGGATTAGCGGGTAGCTTGCGAGCCACTATGGATGTGCTCAAACCAGTCATATTATCGTAGGACCATGCAAAGATATCTTTATATTCCTTTAGGAATCTGACGTACTCTTCTTTCTATGACGACAATAGGTGAATGCTTATGCATGTTTCCTTGAACGTTTCAGAATCCCCTAAGTTAACTGCCCCAGTTTCATCCAAATTAGACTTTGGTTTGTTTTCAAAGTTTTCCATTTCTCTGACGATTTCCTCAGGTATTGTGTCATCTTCCAGATCCTCCGAATCACTATCCTTATGTTGTGTTGTCTCATTACATGTCATAGTTGCAGGTTCATCGGGATAGGTAATAATGATGTTATAAAGAGAGGAAGAAAATGTAGAGAAATAATGAATACGAAAAGAAGTAATGCATTAATAAAATTTGGAAACGTCAACAAGTGCAGCTCGATTACTCGAGCAATTATTTCAAAACAAAATACTGAAAATGTATAAAATGCTCAAAAACTATTTTGAAAAAAACTAATTGATGCTAATTGCCAGGCTACCCAGGAACTCGATGGGTCCGGGATGGTGCAACAGTCCAGTTTTGAGAACAACTCCTTTCCCCACGGTCTAAATGGTAAGGTCTTCCTCCTCCTCCTCAACTATCGCACTGCAATCCATATCTTCTTCATCCAGAAACAATTTCCTAATGCCAGCTAAGACTTCATCTTCCTCAGATCCCCACATTATGTCAGCTTGATACAATGTCTGGTGCAAAGGTGGTATATTCCAACGGATAATAAGGACCATGCCATGGCGACGACCAATCCTGGTACTCTTGCTAAGTATATTCATATCCAAACCCAAACGTTGTGCCATGACGCTGCGGTTGTACGGGTTTGGTGATCCCTTGGAGGTTTTTGCCGAGACCCTTGCCAGGTTCATATCCTGTCCATAGTAATATGCTTTTAATCTTATTACTCCACCATCGATCCTTTTCAATTGCGTTAACTTGCTCAATGCGATGGTACGTTTCTCCACCCAGGTTCTTCCTATTCTCGATGACTGGAACGGTCTGATTGGTGTAGATGGGGTTACTTTCATCTCCGTGGATAATCACCTCCTGATGGTTCCACTCAAACTTTACGGCCTAATNACTTGCCCTGTTTAGATCTCGATAATCAACACATACTCTGACTTTCCCATCTTTCTTCGGAACTGGCACAATGTTGGCCAACCAAGTCGGGTATTCAACCACTCTAAGAACCTTGGCTTTGATCTTTTTAGTGACTTCCTCTTTTATCTTCAAACTTATATCCGGCTTAAACTTTCTGAGCTTCTGTTTTACCGGTGGACATGTAGGATTAGCGGGTAGCTTGCGAGCCACTATGGATGTGCTCAAACCAGTCATATTATCGTAGGACCATGCAAAGATATCTTTATATTCCTTTAGGAATCTGACGTACTCTTCTTTCTATGACGACAATAGGTGAATGCTTATGCATGTTTCCTTGAACGTTTCAGAATCCCCTAAGTTAACTGCCCCAGTTTCATCCAAATTAGACTTTGGTTTGTTTTCAAAGTTTTCCATTTCTCTGACGATTTCCTCAGGTATTGTGTCATCTTCCAGATCCTCTGAATCACTATCCTTATGTTGTGTTGTCTCATTACATGTCATAGTTGCAGGTTCATCGGGATAGGTAATAATGATGTTATAAAGAGAGGAAGAAAATGTAGAGAAATAATGAATACGAAAAGAAGTAATGCATTAATAAAATTTGGAAACGTCAACAAGTGCAGCTCGATTACTCGAGCAATTATTTCAAAACAAAATACTGAAAATGTATAAAATGCTCAAAAACTATTTTGAAAAAAACTAATTGATGCTAATTGCCAGGCTACCCAGGAACTCGATGGGTCCGGGATGGTGCAACAGTCCAGTTTTGAGAACAACTCCTTTCCCCACGGTCTAAATGGTAAGGTCTTCCTCCTCCTCCTCAACTATCGCACTGCAATCCATATCTTCTTCATCCAGAAACAATTTCCTAATGCCAGCTAAGACTTCATCTTCCTCAGATCCCCACATTATGTCAGCTTGATACAATGTCTGGTGCAAAGGTGGTATATTCCAACGGATAATAAGGACCATGCCATGGCGACGACCAATCCTGGTACTCTTGCTAAGTATATTCATATCCAAACCCAAACGTTGTGCCATGACGCTGCGGTTGTACGGGTTTGGTGATCCCTTGGAGGTTTTTGCCGAGACCCTTGCCAGGTTCATATCCTGTCCATAGTAATATGCTTTTAATCTTATTACTCCACCATCGATCCTTTTCAATTGCGTTAACTTGCTCAATGCGATGGTACGTTTCTCCACCCAGGTTCTTCCTATTCTCGATGACTGGAACGGTCTGATTGGTGTAGATGGGGTTACTTTCATCTCCGTGGATAATCACCTCCTGATGGTTCCACTCAAACTTTACGGCCTAATGCAGAGTAGAAGCCATTGTCCTCGCAGCATGTATCCAGGGTCATCCCAATAATAGATTATAGGTAGCAGATATATCCAGCAATTGAAACTCAACATCAAACCAGGTTGGGCCCATCTGTAGGCTGAGGTTGATTTCTCCGATTGTGGCTCTTTGGGATCCATCAAACGCCTTTACATTCATACTTCCTATCTGTATCTCGTGCATGCCTTTACCCAACTTCTTTAGAGTAGTCAGTGGGCATATATTGAAACTTGAACCCCCATCTATCAGGACCCTGGCGATGAACTTATCCTCAAATTACAATGTGATGTGTAGTGCCCTGTTGTGACTTAGTCCTTATGGTGGTAATTCATTCTCGTGAAAGGTGATTTTGGGGCTCTCCAGTACCTGCCCGACCATGTTGGCCATCTCCCCACTAGTGATGTTGGTGGGTACATAAGCTTCACACAGCACTTTCATCAAGGCATTCCTGTGTGTCTCGGAGTTTTGCAGCAGTGACTAGATGGATATCTGGGCGGGAGTTTTGTTCAGATGATCGACAACAGAGTACTCCCTTGCTTGTACCTTTCTCCAAAGGTCATTAGAGCCAGTCTCAACAACAGGCGGCTTAGATGCAGCTTATTTGCTTGTTCTTCCCAGGTGCTCAGGTATATAGACTCTGCCAGTTCTAGTCATGCCTTGCGCCACACCTGTTTCCTCTATTTTTGATTTTCTTTTTCTCCTTGCTTCCACAACATAATCCCATGGGATAACGTCAGACTTGTGAGATGGCGTGGGGGATACCATCACAGTGAAGGGTGTAGTTACCTCGACTTCAAACAGTGCTTGGGTTTGTACCACAATAGGTGTGAGGGTGACCGGAAACATTTTAGGATCGCCCCCTTCCCGAATGAGTCCAATTGACCCCTCTGGATCCCATTCCTCGTCGGTCTCTATCACATACACTCCCTAACCTCTGTGATCCGGGAGAGAATTATTACGAACATTTGGTACAACTTCATTTGCCTGTATAACCTTAGTGTCGATCAGTTTCTGAATCTTGTCTTTCAGTGTACGACACTCATCAATGGTATGACCCTTAATGCCTGAATGATAGGCACATGTTTTGTTGGGGTTAATCCACTGAGAAGAATTCTCCATAGCAATGACAGGAATGGGAGTGACATAACCAGCAACTTTCAGTCTCTCGTATAATTGGTCTATGGGTTCAGCAATTGGGGTGTATTGTCTATGTGGTCTGCGGTCAAAGTTTGGTCGTGATTTTTGGTAGTTTTGGCGGGCGGGTGGTGCTGAGTGGTAATATGTAGGTTGAGTGTTATAGGCGTGGTAGGTGGTAGCAGGTTATTGGTATCTGGGGGGTGAAGGCTGGTATGTGGGTGGAGGCATTTGGTATGTGAGAGGAGACTAGGACCCTGGGCCACCATTACGGCTCCCACTACTTTCTTCTTCGAAATACCTCCCGATTGCAATTCTTTATTCGTGGCCTGCAGTGTCTCAAAATTTGTCACCATCCCAATCTTAATCCCTTCTTCTATTCTTTCTCCCAGCTTGATGATGTCGGGGAATTTATGGTTTTTAATAACCATAAGCCTTTCATAGTACTGTGTGTCTTGAGCTCTGATGAAGAACTTATTCATTTATTCTTCTTCAAGTGTTGGCCTTACTTTCACGGCTTCAGATCTCCACCGAGTAGCATATTCGCGAAAGATTTCTGTTGGTTTCTTCTTGAGGTTTTGAATGTAGAAAACATCTGGTACGTTTTCCGTGTTTCTGACTGATATACCAAGACAACGCATCTCCTGTGAGGCTTCGCATGAACAGTTTCATATAGATTCGTATATCGTTTCCCACTCCTACAAGTTGGTCACAATATGTCCTCAGATGCACTTTTGGATCACCAGTTCCATTGAACATTTCAAACTTGGGTAGTTTGTAAACCTCTGATAGTTCCACATTTGGCTGAATGCACAAGTCCTCATAGTTTAAACCTTCAATGCCTTTACCACCTTCGACACTCTGAACTCTACCCGTGAGCTTCTTGAGTTCTTCCGCCACATTCTTAATGAGCAGGTCTTTCTCGGTTGATTCAGGTATGTATAAGGTTTGTTGCGGGGTGTGGGGTAAAGTTTCCACGTATATGGGATTACTTTGATGAACTCCGGGAATCTGGGCATAAGGGTGGCCGTTGGTTGAGTTTTGGGAATCGGGAGTTGTGGTGCATTCTGGGGAGTATGATAAGTGGTAGTTTGTGGGTATGGAGTTGGATGATGGTGTTGTTATTGAGGAATAGGTACTGGTGGAGGGTTAAGGTTTTAAGGAGGTGTGGGGTACTGGTGTGGTGCAGGAGGATTAGGCGGTGGATTTTGGTTTTGTGTGTTTTGTGGTGGTGCTTAGTTTTGGGTAGTTGGATTTTGCTGGTTAATGTCAGGGATATTGAGGGTGAGAGAAAGGTTTGCCAAGTTTCAGACCTGCTCAAGTTCTCCTTGTAGCTCTAGAAATTTCTGTTCCAGTCGTAAGACTAGTTCATTCTGTGCTGGAGTACTTCGGTCATCCGAAGTTTCGACATTTTCTGTCAGGGTGGCATTGTCTTTCCTGATACCACTCAAATCATCCATTTTCCCTTTCCCTTTGCTTTTGCCTTTAGGATCCCTTGGTGGAGGGGGATGGGGAGGACCTCTGGATCTAGTGTGATATGCTGACAATGCCAGTATGCACGAACCAACCGTAGGGAGTGGGAATAATCTAAAGAAAGAAAAAGCAAAAGGTACCCAAATTAGTAAGGGGTATTGAAAGAATGCTTGCAATATTAAACATGTTTTGCAAAATCATGTAATAATTCGCGTCCTAATTTGGGGACCTCATTGTGCCCGAGGTAGGCCTAAGCGACACATAGACTTGGAGAAAATTGATGCCAATTATTGCGTCATTTCATTAATTTGAAAATGAAACAAACCTTCACTAAATTGATAATAATAAAGCNGAGTTCTTCCGCCATATTCTTAATGAGCAGGTGTTTCTCGGTTGATTCAGGTATGTATAAGGTTTGTTGCGGGGTGTGGGGTAAAGTTTCCACGTATATGGGATTACTTTGATGAACTCCGGGAATCTGGGCATAAGGGTGGCCGTTGGTTGAGTTTTGGGAATCGGGAGTTGTGGTGCATTCTGGGGAGTATGATAAGTGGTAGTTTGTGGGTATGGAGTTGGATGATGGTGTTGTTATTGAGGAATAGGTACTGGTGGAGGGTTAAGGTTTTAAGGAGGTGTGGGGTACTGGTGTGGTGCAGGAGGATTAGGCGGTGGATTTTGGTTTTGTGTGTTTTGTGGTGGTGCTTAGTTTTGGGTAGTTGGATTTTGCTGGTTAATGTCAGGGATATTGAGGGTGAGAGAAAGGTTTGCCAAGTTTCAGACCTGCTCAAGTTCTCCTTGTAGCTCTAGAAATTTCTGTTCCAGTCGTAAGACTAGTTCATTCTGTGCTGGAGTACTTCGGTCATCCGAAGTTTCGACATTTTCTGTCAGGGTGGCATTGTCTTTCCTGATACCACTCAAATCATCCATTTTCCCTTTCCCTTTGCTTTTGCCTTTAGGATCCCTTGGTGGAGGGGGATGGGGAGGACCTCTGGATCTAGTGTGATATGCTGACAATGCCAGTATGCACGAACCAACCGTAGGGAGTGGGAATAATCTAAAGAAAGAAAAAGCAAAAGGTACCCAAATTAGTAAGGGGTATTGAAAGAATGCTTGCAATATTAAACATGTTTTGCAAAATCATGTAATAATTCGCGTCCTAATTTGGGGACCTCATTGTGCCCGAGGTAGGCCTAAGCGACACATAGACTTGGAGAAAATTGATGCCAATTATTGCGTCATTTCATTAATTTGAAAATGAAACAAACCTTCACTAAATTGATAATAATAAAGCTACTAATGCCATTTAGCCTTATTACAATTGAAATCTAAAACTAAGCTAAAAAACAATAAAGAACATTATTTGCTAGTTTACTTGGTCCCTGAAGGACCTTCTCCGTGCTTGGCTCTTTTTACTCCATCAATCAAGTTCCCCTAGTCGCGCATATCCAATAATAAATAAGCCTTTTCTAGATGACCTCCTTCACTGCCATCCGTGTTTTGACAATCCGCAAGCCTCTTTCCCATCTTTCCCTCAAGCTCCATCAATCCTTGTTCTAGATATTCCAATCCCTCGGTGGACTTAGTGGCGATTTCCTTCCATTCATTAATTGCCTTAATATTCACTTTATTTTGTTCCAGATGTCTAGCTTCAGACTTAAAAACCCTTTTGCGTAGCCTCCTATACTTGACCTGTGCCTCAACAACATCATCTATGATCCTGTTCTTCAGATTAACTCCCGGCTTGACGTCTCCTGCTATATCGTCTACCAACTATGATGGGTAGAAGTACACATGACCGGCATGAAACCTATCTAGCTCAATAGTTTCCTTTTTCACAATGATCTTCTGGTTCCATATATGTTGTGCCTCGAACTTGAATGGAATGACGTCCCCTTTGAAATCTTCCTTGTACTGGACCATATTGGAAACCCGAGGTATGACCTGTTTTCTTCCCGCTTATCTCGTTACCCATATGGGAGCATAAAGATAGATGCCTCTCAACCCGATCAGTACCAAATGGGTAGTCTCTCTCGACCTGATGATGAACTCACTACTAGGAAACTATTCAAACATCCAATGTACCTGCTCGTCTGTCAGATTGCTGAAGAAACGCACCCAACTTATAGCATTTCCAGGCTGTGCAAACCTGTCTGGAATAAATGTCATTTTCTTTGGGTGATGGTAAGCTATGTAATCATTCAACGGCCGTCGTAGAAGCTCTTGCCGATATTCTCCCCTCTGAAAGTATTCCAATAGCCAGACTTGCAGTAACAGATTACAACCTTCGAAGTGTCCGAATCCTTGCTTGCACCGATCTAGAGCATGGTATATTTCAGCTAGGATCATAGGGATGATGGTATAAGTTTGTCCCTCGATGCCCTCCATAAAAGTCCTGGTGACCATGGCTAAATGGGTATGAATCCTTTCCCCTTTCATTGGAAATATCAACAACCCCAAGAAGCAGACGATGAACACATAAACCCGACGGTGCGTCCAACCCAAGGAAGTAATGGCGAGTTCATCATGATGAAGGCGATATGACTTGTTGTGCCCGTAATGCTCATAAAGGAATTCAAACGGGATGTATGATTTCTTTAAACAAAGTAACTCATCATTTTTCTTAAAACCTAACATCTTTAGAAAACCGTGAGGGGTGTGATTCTCTGGCACTAGTAATCTTGGACTATCCCACGGCAACTTAGCAAAGCCTCCTATTTCTTCTAGGAGAGGAGTCATTTCTATGTCACCAAAGCGGAAGACAACCCTTTTCGCGTCCCAGAACATAGTAGCGGCCTCAATTAAGGCCCTATTTGGTCGGATGTTAAGCAAAGATGGTAAGTCACCAAGTACCCTTCTCACATGATTCTTGTCGCAAGGCACAAGGTCTTTCCACCAGTCAAGTAGCAGAGGTGGGATGTTTTGGACCATGCCGAACCTAGGGACTTCATGCTTCATTTTCTGCAAACAAATAAAGTTAGCCCTTTCCCCCTACAGATTCGACCACTTACACAATAATGATCAACATATTGGCACTCTTTTCAAGAATGCACATAACATGGTAGTGTCCATTGGGATTGTAGAAATCCCGTCGGACTTTGGACAAGGCTTATCTTAGCGGGCTATTATGTTAATAACGTTCTAACCCATACTAGGTTTAACATGGTGTATATACATTTGATATTGGAGTGAGGTTTCTAGAATGGCCTAGACTGGTACTCCCAAGTGGACAACTTGATAGGAAAATGCACGGGACCGTCGATTGCACCACTGATCGACTAGTCTACCATAAATAAGCCTTTCTAATTTTAAAAAAAGGGTAATTTTGGAAGAGCGCAAACACTCATCAAGCGCCGCTATGTTGATAATTGGCACGAGTGGAGTATGATACGGAGCATGCTTTATGCAAAGATAATAACACGTTGTCAAGTATTTGCATGATAAATATGTAAAAGTAGTAAATACAATAGTAAGGTAAACATAGTAAATATAGAAAGGAAAGACAAAAGGAAGGAGTCAGTTTAGTTCGTGGAATATATGCAAGAATGTAATAAAGAAGATATGAGAATAGGGATGGGAGAGGCATGATATGGCAGTCTTAGACAAGATGAAATGAAGAGTGGTCATAGCAAATAAAGGTGAACGGGAAAGGGATGTGCATGTCATAACAGATTTAAACAAATAACGGTGAATGGGGAAGGGATGTGCATGTCATAACAAATTTAAACAAATAAAGGTGGATAAGGAATGGATGTGCATATCATAACAAATTTAAACAAATAAAGGTGAATAGGGGAAGGGATATGTATGTAATAGCAAATTTAAACAAATAAAGGTGATGAAGGGTTGTGCATGTAATAAAGAAAGTAATCCACGTAAGTCAAGTTCATTATGGTAAGAGCCTAAGTGTATCCCCAGCGGAGTCGCCATGCTGTCATGCCCCTTTTTCTCACAAAATCGGGTTTCGACGTGTGACAACTCTTTTAAATGGAAGATAGAGTGTTAAAGATAAAAGTCGCCACCTAACGGTTTTTAAGGTGCGTTAGGGCACCTATTATGCAGATAACTCTGTTTGACTAGTCAACACCACCAAAGATCGAGTAAGGGCTCAAATTACCTCAAAGAGAAAGTATTAGGCACTCTTCGAGATCCACAACTGTGGGTCCCGACCGAACTTAAGACTATGTGGATTATAATTAGGCGAGATGATCAAATAAACAAAGAGAATGAAAGGTCAAAGAGTTTCATTATAACACAATGAGAATTGGTACAAATCTTAAGGACTACAAGGATACAACTATATTAGATGACTAAGTGTATAAAGGAAGGGGGGTCCTAAGTTTTTTTAGCCTAAAGGATCACCCCGTGCAACATAAATAATATTTCGCAACTCCTTTTAGATAGGAGTTGCTCATATTATTCAGCGGGCACAGACTATCATCTCCTGCTACCCGATTACTATGTTGAAGTTGTTTAACTAGAGCATTCTAATTCAATTCTAGGTCGCGTCCTATGCGTGCACTACCCATCCTATGCCTATGGTCCAGGAGCCTTGTACCTACTATTTCGGTGGTTCTTGACTTTACTTAGGTTGCTCAAAGAATGATGAAACTAGGAGACATTCAAAACAAATAGGACTTCATGTAAATACAGTTAAAGGCCCAAGTTAGCCTCCACACATAAATAACGAATGCACGCGAGCAGATTAGGCGGCATACAGTTTCATAGTTAAGACCCATTAGAGCCGTTAAGTCCTATAAGCATGGTTTCTATAATTCTGATTTTCAAGCATACATGCAGTGTTGTTGTTTTATAACAACGAATTTGCAGATTATAGGTATTATACATCCTATAGGCATGATCTCTAAATTGTTTGCGCAATGAGGCAATAAAATCGTTTGAAAGCTTAAAATTATCCGCGTTTGATTTTATTGGCATACTTTCTAGGCGACTAATAGTATCCTATAGGCAGGATTTCTAAGAGTTGGCAATTGAAACTGATTCTATAATACTTCATCCCTATAGGCATGTTTTCTAGGCGAGCAATATGATGGAAACAATAATAACAATAGCTAATTAATCAATTAAGGTCCTATAGACATGATATCTAGATGAGTATCGTAAGTTAATACAATCCTACAGGCATGTTATCTAGTAAATACACCGCAGTTGCACAAACTGAAGGAGTGGACACCTGATTCCTATAGCACTCACTATATTTGATCTTAGTTAAATTTGTTGTTAATTACTGAATGGAATAATGATTGGTTTAATGATTCTCTAATATTGACTTGCTTAGAAAGTGAAATGTTAGGCACCATCACGGTCCCGACGGTGGGAATTCTAGGTCGTGACATACTATTAATTAGTTGTCTAGCGATTGAGAAATTAAACCATCCGTGGAGAGAAGATATAGGAATTTGCGTAAGCCTGTTGGGTGAATTCATTGATATTCCTATACTAGGCATCTGATGCGGTCACTAGGCTTTGGGATACGTGCATGGTGCTCATCTTGTACATAATTTGACGTGAGATTTTGTAAAGCACATATAGATGATTAGGGTCCATTCAAAATGTGAATATGACAACATGTGATTTATGAATACATATTCATTCTTGGAAGAATATGAACGTGTTAGTGGTAGTGAATATACCACACTCACCTCTAGAAGGAGGTTTGAGATGATATAAGAAAATAATATCATTATTATGTCATGAATGGTCATTGGTCACGTACCTATTGTACGCCAAAATATTTTGGAAATGTGATTATTAAAGGATAACGGAAATGTAAGAAACAGATCTTGCATATAATTTTAACCATAACCATAATGGTATAACTTTATCTTTAAAAGAGATATTCACCATATGGATGTTGATGAATATGTGGTGGTACCAAATTAATTGAGAGCTCTGGAAGAGCCAATTATTACTATTTTGGAGGAATAAAATTGATTATCAATAAGGCATTGTATTGTAGTAAGTCTCAAAGAAACTTAATTGAGTTTTTAAAGTATTCGTGAAAGTGGTTGGTTAAATTGAGACTATAAATAAAGAAACAATTTAATATTTTTTATTACTATAACTTGTAACAGGGTAATATGTATGTGAAAAGTTATCTGCTTTATTCTTCAGTTTGCACTACACAAATAAAAGAATACTACAATAAAGTGGATGTTTATTGATATAAAAACTCATATCATAATAAACTTGGAGTACTTTTATAATTGCACACGTCATGGTGTAAACCTGAAGTTTATCAATATTGATAAATTTATTTGGTTGATACAATTGGTTTAGCCATGTTAATTTAAGTATGATGTGCAAAAATAAAAGAGAATTCACATGGGTAAATATTAAAGAACTAGAAAGTTCTTTACGAATTTTCTTATGTTGCTTGTTCTCATTAATTAATAGACCAACTAAAATTGGGACTGAATCTCATGAATGCTGGAAATATCAAAGGTGAATATGATCTCATTCACCTGACATGTATACCACATAAGATGCACCTATGAGATGGTTACGTGTAAATTTATTATTAACCCGCAACCTGGTGTTTGCGAGGTAAGTTGCTCAATAATTAAGTTTAGAGCATAATTTTTCAGATTTTCTATTCAAGAAGTTCATCTTGCTAAGTTGGTTTATTCACAGTTGGTTTAGCAAAATAATTTATTGAGTGCCTCCACTTAATAGCTAAACTATTGCTTATGAGAACAGAATTATCTATATTAGTTTGTACGAAAGTATATTACATTCTCCTCTCACAAGTGGTTCAGGGTCAGGAATCAAATAATTCCATCTTATTATTATTGATGTGCGGTGTATATTTTGATTAACACTATAATGCACAAAGGTGAATTTTCAAAGTTGAGGAAACAAGTTAATTTTTCTAACATGAGGGGGAGGCATGATAAACAATTGAAAAAAAGTTATGGAATGAATTATCATTTGTACATCTATATCCTCGAATAAAATAACATGAACTTCAATTTCATAAAAAGATAATTCATTTGTAATATATTGCAAATCATGCCGGACGCATTTGCTGACCCAAAGAAAGTAACTATATTCTCACTACAAACGCTCATATTAGAATAAGTCTATGGTACGTTTAAAACGTATAGACAAATTGGTTTCAAATAAAATTCTTGATAGAGAAGATGAACAAATGATCAAAATGGTCATAATAAGGAGGCAAGTGATCTAGAAGATCACATGACATAACAGTTCATTAAATCTCAAGAGAGGTTTAGGTACCTTAAAATATGAATGGAGAGATCTCTATGTTATATCTTTATGAAAATTAAATAGGTTAGAACCGATATAAAATGTTCGTCGATTACATCTATGATAATGCTAAATATATATGAGGATCTCAAGTGTCACGACTCAATTTTCCCTATAGGTCGTGACGGCGCCCAACGTCGCAACTAGGCAAGCCAACGGTGAACTAGCCATGTAATTATCCTTTTTAACATTTTAGAAATGGTCAATTTTTAATTGTTAAATAAGTTAGAGGTGAGAAATCTAGTAAAATAAAGTGTGAGCAATTATAAGGACAAGTGTGATTAAATAAATACTCAAAAATCATCAAATGGCTACTAGCATAATTTCATGACCTGGTGTCACAAGTTTATGAGCTACTAGCAGAATATACAAAACACTAAACTACTGTCTAAAGTAGAGTAGACAGAAAGTAAATACAAAAGAGAGACTTCAGGTACTGCAGAACGGACTCGGAAGCAGCTCACCACTAAGTCTCGGAGTATCAGGGGTGCACGCCGGGATGTCTACCAGATGCACCTGCCTCAGATCCTGCATGGTTAGTGCAGAAGTGTAGCGTGAGTACATAAATAATATGTACCCAGTAAGTATCATGTCTAACCTCGAAGAAGTAGTGACGAGGAGTCGACATCGACACTTACTATGGGCCAATAATAAAATACAGAAATTATAAACAGGTATGGAATATGGAAATAATAATAATAATACCATAGCAAGCAGTGAATAAATGGTCCCTCAACTGATGATAAAATCCCAAGAATCTCTCTAGCCAACACCTACTAACCCCAATTCAACTTCTGTCATGTAATGACCCGACCGATTATTTTTCTTTCTAGATCTCCGTTCCCCTAAATAAGACTCCCCATATGTGCTCTTACTATTTTATGACTTACGGGGATGGTTAGTTCAGGATTTGGAAGGATTCGGGTTGAAATCGGAATACTTAGTTTCTTAATATTGGCCTTAAAGGGGTAAGTTTAATTTTGATCAACATTTTTAGAAAATGACCTTGGAATCAAGATTTGATGGTCCCGACAGGTTCGTATGATGATTTTGGACTTGGGCGTGCGTTCGGATCGGAGTTTGGATGACCCGGGAGCGTTTTGGTGCCTGAGGTTGAAAGTTGGCTTATTGAAAGCTTAAAAGTTCTTTAAATTTGGTTGGGAGTAGGATTTGGTGTTATTGAGGTCCGTTTAGGATTTCAAGCTAGGGAATAGTTCCGTATGGTGATTTAAGACTTGTACACAAAATTTGGTGTCATTCCGAGTAGTTTAAGTATGATTCGGCGCGCTCGGAGTAAGTTGGAAGAAATTGAAGTTCATAATTTGATTCTATTGGTTTTGAGTCGCGATTCTTAGTTTTAATGTTGTTTTCCGCTTTCCGAGGGTGCGAGCGAGTACGTTCTATGTTTACAAACTTGTTGGCATGTTTGTACAGGGCCTCAGGGGCCTTGAATGCCATTCGAACGAGGCACAAAACTCATTTGGACTTGGAAAGAATGGGTGAAGCATCAGAGTTCTGGTGCAATCGCACCTGCGGAGGTCCAGCCGCAGGTGTAAGCTCACAGAAGCGAGCTAACGGCCCCAAAAGCGGCCTAGTGTGGGCTGCCTAGTGACCGCAGAAGCGAGGAGAGGAGCCGCATCTGCGAGGCTGAGACCGCAGAAGTGGGACAGTGCACAAGTGCGGTGCTCGTGCCGCAGAAGCGGTCTCACAGATGCGAGATGTTGCCCGCAGAAGCGGGAAGGGCGAACCTGGGCATGGTCTGCATCTGCAAGGCTATGTCTACAGAAACGGAGCCGCAGATGCGCCCATGGCTCCGCAGAAGCGGAAGTAGCTGAGGCAGTGAGGTCCATTTATTGCGAACTTAGGCCATCTTTGGTTCATTTATTTCACTTCTTGGGGCGGTTTTGGAGCTTCCTAGACAGAGATTTCCACCTAGCTATTGAAGGTAAGTAATTCCTACCCAATGTAAGTTTAATACATAGATTATGGGTATATTTTAACATGTTAAATTGTGAGAATTTTGGGTTTAGAGGAAAAACCTAGGTTTTGATAAAAATGGATTTTAACCACGAAAAATGATTATGGAATGGGATGAAAATTATATATTTAAGTTCGTAAGGTTATGGGTAACAATTATCTTAGAAGATTCCTTAATCCAAGCATGTGGGCCCGGGGGGTGAATTTTAGGAATCTTCCAATAGGGGTTGGATAATTACTATAATAGTTAGATTACGAACTTTCGAACATGTATTGATTAATTTATATAACATTTGACTAGTTTTGGATTGTTCGGCACCAAGTTGAGGCTTTAGAGTGAAATTGGAGTCGGAAAGTGAGCTTTGTGACGAGGTAAGTCTCTTGCCTAACCTTGTAATAGGAAACTTACCCCATAGGTGATTTAAATTACTATTTGCTTCTAATTGTGGGGGCTACGTATGCACGAGGCGACGAGAGTCCGTGTGTAGCTACTAATTATGCTTATGTTCGGGTAGTTTATGACCCAAATCATGAAATATTTATAATGTTTGCACCCTACATATTAATTTAAGTACCTAAATTATATTGGAATTTGACAGAGGAATTGTAAAAGACCGACTTCCACTTACCTGGTTTTCGGCAGGTTACTTGATCGTTAATAAAAATTGTGTTTTGTACATTAGCCTTGTATTAGCTTGTAAATCGGTTGTTCATAAAGTATCCTCTCTTCTTGTGGAGCAGTCCGAACCCCTCGGCAGTAGATAGATGCATCTATGGTTCGGGCCGCACACCCTCGGCAGTGTACACATTATTCTGGATCTGGTCTTATGGCCTTGGCATAATCGTACGTGAAAATACTCGGAGTTTAATTATATTTGATATTATTTTATGGATTGAGAGGTTAAAATTTCATATGATAGAAACTGACTTGGGATTTACCATTAGTGAAAGAATTATTTATTTCGTGCTTGTTATTGAGTTAATATTATTATGTACATAACTCATGCTTATTTAGAATTCATGTTTTGCTCTTGATTAGCCCATAATAAATGTCGATGTCGACCCCTCATCACTACTTCTTCGAGGTTAGACTAGATACTTATTGGGTATATGTTGTTTATGTACTCACGCTATACTTTTGCACTAATCGTGCAGAATCTGAGGCAGGTGCATCTGGCAGTCTTACCGACGCGCACCTCTGTTACCCTAAGGCCTAGTAGCGAGCTGCTTCCTAAGCCGTCCTGCAGCACCTAGAGTCTCTCTTTTGCACTTATTTTCTGTCTATTTTTATTTCAAACAATAGTTAGAGTTTTGCATAATCTACCAGTAGCTCATACACTTATGACACCAAATCTTGGCACACACACTAGTAGACTTTATGGTTTTGGAGTACTTATATCATTATGATTGCCACTCAGTTGTCTTCGTTTTATTTATTAAATTTTCATCTCCTTAATTTCTTAATAAATATAATTTAATTACTTGGAAACTTATTTTAAAAAAAAGAAGAGAAATAACATGGATTAGTTCACCTTTGGCTTGCCTAGCGGCGACATTGGGCGCTATCACGGCCTATAGGAGAAATTGGGTTGTGACATGTCATTAGATAAATTATAACCTCACAAGCCATGAAATAATATTAAGTGTAATCAAGCTACGAATATTATCACACACAATATATGCCGAGGTCGTACGACCCGATCCAAAAATATACTGTGTGCACTGCCGATGGTCGAAGGACACGAACCATAGATGCATCTATTAATTTATCGAGACGAATGGCCCGCTCCCATTAGAGTAGAGAAGTTTACCTCGCTCGTGGAAGTACTTGCGACGCGAGTGGACATATATTTCTTAGAGTTATTATATATTCCTCAATTCTTCCCAAAAAAATAAGAAGTCTAAATTGGAGAGTTTCAACCTTACAATCCCTAATCTCAGCTTTATTTTAGACAATTAATATGCATAATAAATATAACAGTACAATCAAGGCATGATGTAAATCTAAGACTACCCGTAAATCTCATGGAATATAGCTACGCACAGACTCTCGTCACCTTGTGCGTACGTATCTCCCCACACAAGTAATTCACAACGAAAATGCACCTAAGGGGATTAGTTCCCTCTTACAAAGTTAGGCAAGAGACTTACCTCGTTCTTAAGCTCACTTCTGATCCACAAATATGCTTTAAATCCTCAACTCGGTGCCAAACAACCCGGAACTAGTCAAATATCATATAAATTAATCAATACATGTTCAAAAGTTCATAATTTAACTATTAGATTAATTATCCAGCCCAAATTGGAAGATTCCTAAAATTCACCCCCAGGCCCACGTGCCCGGATTCTGGAAATTTTCAAAGATAATTTTTACCCATAGACTCACAAACTCATATATATCATTTCCACCCAATTCCATAACTATTTTCGTGGTTAAATTTCATTTTTATCAAAACCCTAGGTTGTTCATCTAAACCCATAATTTTCACAATCTTACATGTTAAAATTTACCCATAATCTATGTATTTAACTTATATTGGGTAAGAATAACTTACATTCAATAGCTATGTGGAAATCTGTGATGACCCAAAATGTCATCTTTAAATTTAATAATTAATTATGTATTCTAAGATCTCAAAAAGTACTATTTATCATTCCTAGACTTGCGTGCGTAGTCCGTAAATTTTTCTGAAAAGCTTTTATATGAAAAATGGATTAAAATGTGAATAAGAGCTTTAAAATTCAACTGAGTTGACTTTGGTCAACATTTTGAGCAAACGGACTTGGATCAGTATTTTGACAGTTCCGGTAGGTCCGTATCATGATTTGGGACTTGGGCATATTCTCGAAATTTAATTTCGAGGTCCCTAGCCCGAGATATGGAATTTTAATAAAACATTAAAAATTTAAGTTCAAATAGTGACCGGATATCGAATTATGTGCAAACGACCCCGAAATTGAATTTTGATGATTCTAACAGCTCCGTATGGTGATTTTGGACTTAGGAGCATGATCGGAATTTATGTGGAAGTCCGTAGTGAAATTAGGCTTGAAATGGCTAAAATAGGAATTTAAGTATGGAATTTGACCGGGGAGTTGACTTTTTGATATCGGGGTCGGAATCCAATTTTGAAAATTTTCACAGCTCTGTTATGTCATTTATGACTTGTGTGCAAACTTTGAGGTCAATCAGACTTGATTTGATAGGTTTCGACATCGAATATAGAAGTTGCAAATTCTAAGTTTTATTAAGCTTGAATTGGATCATGATTCGTGATTTTAGCGTTGTTTGATGTGATTTGAGGTTTCAAATAAGTTCGTATGATGTTTTATGACTTGTTGGTGTATTTGGGTGAGGTCCCGAGGGCCTCGGGTGAGTTTCGGATGATTAACGGATCAAAAGTGGGACTTAGCTACTTCAAAAGCTGCTGCAATTTTTCTGTTGGAAATGCTGGCAAAATCGGACTGCTTGTCAAAATCGGGCTGCCTGTCAAAATCTGACTGCCTGTCAAAAATCGAGCTCCCTGAAAAAATCGGACTCCCTGACAAAATCGGGCTCCCTGACAAAATCGGACTCCCTGTCAAACCGGACTTCCTGTCAAAATTGGACTCCTTCTATCGGACTCCCTGACAAAATCGGACTCCCTATCAAAATCGGAATCCCTGTCAAAATCAGAATCCCTGTCAAAATCGAGCCCCCTGACAAAATCGAGCTCCCTGACAAATCGAGCTCCCTGACAAATCGAACTTCCTGACAAATCACAAAATCGAGCTCCCTGACAAAATCGAGCTCCCTGACAAATCGAGCTCCCTGACAAATCGAGCTCCCTGAAAATAATCGGGCTCCTTGACAAAATCGGACTCCAGTTCTGAAAATATTTACAGCTCTATTATGTCATTTATGACTTGTGTGCAAAATGTGAGGTCAATCGGACTTGATTTGATAGGTTTCGACATCGAATGTAGAAGTTGAAAATTCTAAGTTTCATTAAGCTTGAATTGGAGCATGATTTGTGATTTTAGCGTTGTTTGATGTGATTTGAGGTTTCAAATAAGTTCGTATGATGTTTAAGGACTTGTTGGTATATTTGGTTGAGGTCCCGAGGGCCTCGGGTGAGTTTCGGATGGTTAACGGATCAAAAATGGGACTTAGCTACTTCAAAAGCTGCTGCAATTTTTCTACTGGCAATGTTGTCAAAATCGGGTTGCCTGTCAAAAATCGAGCTCCTTGACAAAATAGGACTCCCTGACAAAATCGGACTCCCTGTCAAATTCGGGCTCCTTGAAAAAATCAGACTCCTTGTCAAAATCGGACTCCCTGACAAAATCGGACTCCCTGACAAAATCGTACTCCCTTCAAAATCGTACTCCCTGTCAAAATCGAGCTCCTTGACAAATCGAGCTCCCTGACAAAATCGAGCTCCCTGACAAATCGAGCTCCCTGACAAAATCGAGCTTCCTGACAAATCGAGCTCCCTGACAAAATCGAGCTCCGTGATAAATCGGGCTCCATGACAGATCTGTAAGTTATAAAAACAAGGGACTTCGTCCCATTTGCCATTTTTGACGAATTGGAGTTTGAGGAGAGACGATTTTGATATATTTTCAAGGAAAAACATTGGGGTAAGTGATTCTACCTCGAATTTGGTCAATATACACGAATATATCATTGTTTTCACCATTTAATTAGTGTTTTGAGAGAGAAAATTGGGAAACTTTTAGAAATCCCATATAAACAAATTTTTGAGATTTCGGTGTCGATCCGGAGTCGGATTTGAGTAAAAATGGTATGGCTGGACTTGTAATTGAATGGGTTATGGGATTTTGTGAGTTTCGCCGGATTCTGAGACGTGGGCCCCACGAGTATTTTTGAGCTAATTTCGGATTTTATTGAAAAATATAGTATTTTCTTATGAAATTGATTTTTATAATTTATGTTGACTGTGTCAAATTAATTATGACTAGATACGAGTCGATCGGGGTCATAAAATCGAGGAAAAAGCATAATACTTGGTTAAATTGGAGCAAGTCGAGGTACGTGACTTGTCTAACCTTGTGTGGGAAAAATTTCCCCTAGGATTGATATGATGTGATTATTGAAATGTGTTGAAAGTCATGTACACGAGGTGACAAGTATGTACATGGGCTAAATATGAAAGATTATATTTTTAAATTGTGTAGATCACTGCTGCGCATTTATTAAATTATTTTATCTTGTTATATTCTTCATCATTGATCTGAGATATATACTTTAAATTTGTTTGACCTTTTTATGCTAATTGTTTTATCTGTTTAGTTGAAACTTGGTTTCTTTTATTCTGTACATTATTTGAAGGTTGATTTTCTTTAAATTAAATATTATTAATATGAAGTATTTGACATTTTTAAACTTGTTATTGAAGCAACATATTAAAGATTTTAAAATATTATTTACCTGAATTATTTGTTCCCGAATATTTTTGTAAGATTTGTGAACTCATTGTGATGAAGCCGTGAGCTCTTTATTGTGGAAAAATATTGTTGTTGAATTATTTTGGCAAGTCACATTATTTGAGCACTTGAGATGCAAATTATGATATATTGTGATATTGATACGCATGCGGTAGTATAAGGTCTATGTATTGAAATTCATGCGGTGAGATAAGGGTAGCTTGATACGCGTGGCTAGTAGGGGGAACTACTAGAAGTCAGCGGTGCGATAAGGATGGCTAAAACACGGGATGCTATTTCGGAAAAAATATTTTCTTTCAAATAAATTGTGAAGGCTCCCGCGGTGAGATAAGGAAATGAGATATTGTGAATTTATTTATGATTTGGGACTACGAGGCGGTACCTCGGGAGTGCCCTTGTTGATATTGATTTATGGCCGTAGTTGCCTTTGATTTTTGTTGTGATCTTTCTTAAAGTTGAAAAGAAATTCTATTTTGTTTCCATGAGGTATTTATTTGCCATTATTTGGTGTAATTAAATGTGACATACTAATTGATTCATCTCCATTGTCATTTTATCTTATTATATTGTTTAAATATTTTTTTCCATGTCATTATTTATTCTCCAGTAGGGCCTGACCTGACCTCGTCACTACTCTACCGAGGTTAGGCTTGGCACTTACTGGGTACCGATATGGTGTACTCATACTATGCTTCTGCACATCTTTTTGTGCAGATCCAAGTACATCTTATCAGACCAGGCATCAGTAAACTAGCTGTACGAGGAGACTTCAAGGTATATCTGCCAGCGCCCGCAGACTCCGGAGTCCCCTTCTATTCTTGTTATGTTCCTTCCTTATTTTCTTTAGACTCTATTATATAGAGACATTGAGGATAAATTCTTAGAAGTTTGTGACTTATTTCTACCGGGTTTTGGGAGTTGAAATTATGTGAATTGTAGTTTATTTATTTCATATTTATAATTATTCTGCATTGATAGGCTTACCTAGTTTTAGAGACTAGGCTCCATCACGACATTCTACGGAGGGAATTTGGGGTCGTGACAAGTTGGTATCAGAGCACTAGGTTCATAGGTGTTATAAGTCACAAGCAGGTTTAGTAGAGACTTGCGGATCGGTACAGAGACGTCTGTACTTATCTTCAAGAGGCTATGGAACTGTTTGTAAATATTTACTTCTTTGATTCCTTATCGTGCGGCTTTGATTTAGCTTCAAACATATATCTTATATTCCTTTGTATCCACTCGTGTATGACATTGCGCACTGGGTATCAGTTATACATCGAAGGTTCTTGATGCCGCAGATGGACTAGGAGGGATCCAGAGATGCTCAAACGTTGTCTCAACGTGTGGTTCCGACTGAAGATGCGGACGTATTGAGAGATCACCCAGTGAATCATGTAGCAGGGTGCAATGGATGTTGGCATCTGGTTGATTTATACGAGTTATGAAGGTTATTATTGTGGATCATTGGACTGTGACCTATGACATCGCGCCGAGTGCGGGGTCATGTGTTATGTCAGTTTTGCCTTGAAATGTATATATATGGTACTGAAAGGTTCCCAAAAAATTTACACATGTTTAAGCCTTGAGATTTTGTAAAGGATAATGTTGGGACTTGCGGTATGTCCGCCTCCTTAATAATCATATACATTTTTAGTACCAAAGGAGTTATAGAAACAACTCTAAATTTGCAGAAGGTCTACTCAGTGTGGACGTCACGGTTGAGGATTTTAGGGTGCTTCGGAGGAAGTACAGTTATTGACGAGATTCTGGACTATGTGGTTCGTGCCAAGATTTGTCTGTATGGAGCTCTACTTTTGTGATCGTTGTGTATAAATAGAGGTAAGGGTTACCCCAAAGAAGAATCGAAGAGTATGTTAAGAAATGGGTCAGCTCAACAGTGTTGAGTCAGCATAACAAAAGAAGAAATTTGCCTTGGGAGAGATAATTCTCCACCGATGTTCGTGGCAAGACTATGAAGAGGGTAGACCAGCAAATGCAACACCGCCCACTTGGCTCAGTTCTCAGAAATGCTTTTGAAAGAGTTTGTTTCCCGGACTCTCCGTAATGCGTGGCGTATAAGGTTGAATGATTGCGTCAGGTCATCATGACGGTATCAGAATATGCCATCAAGTTTAATAACTTAGCCCGTCATGCTCCTACTTTGCTTCCTACAGCCAGAGAGCGAGTCCACAGACTCATTAAAGGACTCAATTATGATCGTAAAATTGTGTACTCGGGAGCTACAGGCTGATACTTCATTTCTACTAGTTGTAGAAATTGCTAAGATATGAGAATGCGTTCAGGGTGAGGAAAAAGGAAAACTTAGGAGACCAAGAGGTCTCGAGGTTCTGGAGGATTCAGTGAATTCTACTCTTCAAGTATAATCATTAGGGCGGGGCTCGGCCAGTCGGCCAGCCCAGTCTGCACATTGGATTACTCGGGGTGCTCCAGTAAGTTCTTTTAATGCACCCTCGACATGAGTTTCCTACAATGGTTATTCCAGTTATCTAGCACAGACTCAATATCAGCAGCCAAACCCGCAAAGGGGTTGTTATGAATACGGTGATACTAGGTATATCATGAGAAAATTGTCCCAAACTTGGGAGAGACATATTTTATCAAAGCACTCAGGCTACGTGCCCAATTGCAGTTATTACACTACTCACACGACTAATGAGGGGTAGAGGACAGGCGGGTAAAAGGCGTCCTAGAGGTGGAGATCCAGCTGTTGATATATTTGTTTTACGGTATGGCGGAGGTCGCTACATCGGATGGTGTACTTACAGGTACGACATCGATTTAATATAAAGGAATAATTTCCTTAACTTGATTCGGTTCTCAGTATCGAAGCGAGTCCTCCTATGGTGCTCCACTTATGCGTGAGCTTTGTAATTCTATAATCTACTTATGCGTTTACTCCTGTTGGGAGATTCTATGGAGATAACTACACCTATCATTTCATGTTGGTCACTAATAAGAGCTGTGGGGCTAAATGTGGCTTTTTGTTACTCATTTCGGTAAGTTTTGATGTAACTTACAGATAATTCATTACAAATTGTGAATTATATGCCCTACCGGTGTGGGGTTAATTATGTGTTGTGATTTTGTTTAAAGGAAATTATTTAGAAGGAGCAAATGAAAAGTTTGGATTGGCACGATGTGCATATTACTTATGATTCAGAACCGAGGACGAGATCCTTGCATTTTAATATAAAATGTATGTTTAAATCGGGCTACGAGCTGCGGTGGAAGTTATATAAGGACGAGATCCTTGTGAGGAATTTTTTTTGTGTTTACGTTCTCCCTTATGAAATTTAATTTGTACTATAGTACTAATAGGAAGTCATGCATGTTAGGCTTATTTGAAAATTCTAAATGAAATTCTCTGTGCATACTTGCCAATTTTGTGTTGTAATTATTGAGTTTTAACCTACGAGGTAGGGTCCCGCCCAGGTGATGTTAAATGTGACTCATTGATTTGGGTAAATAATTATGAGGTCTTCATGACTTGTGTCTCGTTATCAGTATTGTGAAGGTTTAAAACGAGATTTTTGTTAATATGAAGTTAATTGACGATTATATAATTGATTATGAATAACTATTAAGATCAGATTGACCCAGAAGGGTGATCCGTTCATATGGACCGAAGAATGTGAGGGGAGCTTCCAAAAGCTCAAGACAGCTTTGACTACAACCTCGGTATTAGTATTACCTACATGTTTAGGGACTTATACTGTGTATTGTGATGCATCGCGTATTGGTCTCGGCACAGTGTTGATACAAGACGGTAGGGTGATTTCCTACGCGTCCAGATAGTTAAAGGTGCATGAGAAGAATTATCATGTACACGATCATGAGTTAGCAGCTATTGTTCATGCCTTGAAGATTTGGCGGCATTATTTGTACGGTGTCCATTGCGAGGTCTACACCGATCACCGAAGTCTACAACATCTTTTTAAATAGAGGATCTTAATTTTTGACAGCGGAGGTGGTTGGAGTTGCTTAAGGATTATGATATCACCATTCTCTGTCATCCTGGGAAGGCCAATGTAGTGGCCGATGCCTTGAGTCGTAAGGGGGAGAGTTTGGGCAGCTTAGCATATTTACCGGTAGCAGAGAGGCCTTTAGCCTTGGATGTTCAGGCCTTGGCCAACTAGTTTGTCAGATTGGATGTTTCCGAGCCGAGTCGAGTTTTGGCTTGTGTGGTTTCTCAATCTTCTCTTTATGATCGTATCAGGGAGCGTCAGTATAATGACCCCCATTTGCTTGTCCCTAAGGATATAGTTCAAGACGGTGATGCCAAGGAAGTCACTATTGGAGATGACGGTCTACTATGGATGCAGGGCAGGCTAGATGGCTTGTGTGAGTTGATTCTCCAGGAGGCTCACAATTCGCGGTACTCCATTCATCTGGGTGCTACAAAGATGTATCAGGACTTGAGACAGCACCATTTGTGGAGGCGGATGAAGAAAGACATAGTGGAGTATGTAGCTTGCTGTCTAAATTGTCATCAGGTGAAATATGAGCATCAGCGACCGGGTGGATTGCTTCATAAGTTAGAGATTCCAGAATGGAAATGGGAGAGGATCGCTATGGATTTCATTGTTGGGCTCCCACGAACTCAGAGGAAGTTCGATGCAGCTTGGGTGATTGTGGATTGATTGACCAAGTTAGCTCATTTCATTCCTGTGATGACTACCTACTCTTCCGAGCACTTGGCTCGAATCTATATTCGCGAGATTGTCAGACTTCACGGCGTACCAGTATCTATCATCTCTAACCGGGGTACGCAGTTTACATCACCATTCTGGAGGGCAGTACAACGTGAGTTGGGTACTCGGGTAGAGTTGAGTACAACATTTCACCCTTAGATGGACGGGTAGTCCGAACGCACTATTCAGATATTGGAGGATATGCTTCGTGCATGTGTGATAGATTTTGGGAGTGCTTGGGATCAGTTCTTATCACTTGAGGAGTTTTCTTACAATAAGGTTATCAGTCAAGCATTCCATGAGGCCTTGTATGGTAGGCGGTGCCGGTCTCCAGTGGGTTGGTTCGAATCGGGCGCGGCTAGACTATTGGGTACAGACTTAGTTCAGGATGCCTTGGAAAAGGTTATGTTGATTCAGGATCGGCTTAGTACAACCCAATCTAGACAGAAAAGTTATGCGGATCGGAAGATTTGTGATGTTGCATTCATGGTTGGTGAGCGGATATTGCTCCGATTTTCGCCTATGAAGGGTGTGATGAGGTTCGGGAAGAAGGACAAGTTGAGCTCTAGGTATATTGGGCCTTTTGAGATTCTTGAAAGAGTTGGAGATGTGGCTTACAGACTTGCACTACCACCTAGTCTCTCTGCAGTTCATCCAGTATTCCATGTTTCCATGCTTTGGAAACATCACGGCGATCTGTCTCATGTGTTAGACTTCAGTTTGGTTCAGTTGGAAGGGGATCTATCTTATGTTGAGGAACCAGTGGCTATTTTAGATAGGCAGGTTCGAAAGCTGAGGTCAAAGAACATTGCTTCCGTGAAGGTTCAGTGGAGGGATCATCCGGTCGAGGAGGCGACTTGGGAGACCGAGCATGATATGCGCAGCTGTTATCCACACTTATTCAACAGCTCAAGTACTTTTTCTAACTCCATTCGAGGACGAACGTTTGTTTTAGAGGTGGAGAATGTGGTGACCCAAAATGTCATCTTTAAATTTAATAATTAATTATGTGTTCTAAGACCTCAAAAAGTACTATTTATCTTTTTTCGACTTGGGTGCGCAGTCCGTAAATTTTCTGAAAAGTTTTTATGTGAAAATGGATTAAAATGTGAATTAGAGCTTTAAAACTCAACTGAGTTGACTTTGGTCAACATTTTGAGCAAACGGACTCGGATCAGTATTTTGACAGTTTCGGTAGGTCTGTATCATGATTTGGGACTTGGGCATATACCCAGAATTTAATTTCGAGGTCCCCAGCCTGAGATATGAAATTTTCATGAAAAATTAAAAATTTAAGTTCAAATAGTGATCGGATATCAAATTATGTGGAAACGACCCCGGAATAGAATTTTGATCATTCCAACAATTGGACTTAGGAGCATGATCGAAATTTTATTTGGAAGTCCGTAGTGAAATTAGGCTTGAAATGGCTAAAATAGGAATTTAAGTTTGGAAGTTTGACCGGGGAGTTGACTTTTTGATATCGGGGTCGGAATCCAGTTCTGAAAATGTTTACAGCTCTGTTATGTCATTTATGACATGTGTACAAAATGTGAGGTCAATCGGACTTGATTTGATAGGTTTCGACATCGAATGTAGAAGTTGAAAATTCTAAGTTTCATTAAGCTTGAATTGGAGCATGATTCGTGATTTTAGCGTTGTTTGATATGATTTGAGGTTTCAAATAAGTTCGTATGATGTTTTAGGACTTGTTGGTATATTTGGTTGAGGTCCCGAGGGCCTCGGGTGAGTTTCGGATGGTTAACGGATCAAAAGGGACTTAGCTACTTTAAAAGCTGCTGCAATTTTTCTACTGGAAATGCTGTCAAAATCGGGTTGCCTGTCAAAATCGGGCCGCCTGTCAAAAATCTGGCTCCTTGACAAAATCGGACTCCCTATCAAATTCGGGCTCCCTGACAAAATCGGACTCCTTGACAAAATCGGACTCCCTGTCAAAATCGAGCTCCCTCACAAATCGGGCTCCCTGACAAAATCGAGCTCCCTGACAAATCGAGCTCCCTCACAAATCGAGCTCCCTTACAAAATCGAGCTCCCTGACAAAATCGAGCCCCTGACAGATCTGTAAGTTATAAAAATATGGGACTTCGCCCCATTTTCCATTTTCTGACGAATTGGAGCTTGAGAAGAGGCGATTTTGATATATTTTCAAGGAAAAATATTGGGGTAAGTGATTCTAACTCGGATTTGGTCAATATACACGAATATATCATTGTTTTCACCATATAATTAGTGTTTTGAGATAGAAATTTGGGAAAATTTTAGAAATCTCATATAAAAATATTTTTGTGATTTCGGTGTCGATCTGGAGTAGGATCTGAGTGAAACGGGTATGGCTGGACTCGTAATTGAATGGGTTGTCGGATTTTGTGAGTTTCGCCGGATTCTGAGACGTGGGCCCCACGGGCAATTTTTGAGATAATTTCGGATTTTATTGAAAAATATAGTATTTTCTTATGAAATTGATTTCTATAATTTTTGTTGACTGTATCTGATTAATTATGACTAGATACGAGTCGATCGGGGTCAAAAAATCGAGGAAAAAGCATAATACTTGGTTAAATTGGAGCAAGTCGAGGTAAGTAACTTGTCTAACCTTGTGTGGGGGAAATTTCTCTTAGGATTGATATTGATGTGATTATTGAAATGTATTGAAAGTCATGTACATGAGGTAACGAGTGTGTACACGGGATAAATGTGAAAGATTATATTTTTAAATTGTGTAGATCACTACTGCGCATTTATTAAATTATTTTATCTTATTATATTCTTCATCATTGATCTGAGATATATACTTTAAATTTGTTTGACCTTTTCCTGCTAATTGTTTTATCTGTTTAGTTGGAACTTGGTTTCTTTTATTCTGTGCATTATTTGAATGTTGATTTTCTTTAAATTAAATATTATTAATATGAAGTATTTGACATTTTTAAACTTGATATTGAAGCAATGTATTAAAAATTTTAAAATATTATTTTCCTGAATTATTTATTCCTGAATATTTTTGTAAGATTTTAGTACTTATTGTGATGGAGCCGTGAGCTCTTTATTGTGGAAAAATACTGTTATTGAATTATTTTGGCAAGTCACATTATTTGAGCACTTTAGGTGCAAATTATGATATATTGTGATATTGATACGCATGCGGTGGTATAAAGTCTGGGTATTGAAACGCATGCGGTGAGATAAGGATGGCTTGATACGCATGGCTAGTAGGGGGAACTATTAGAAGTCATGCAGTGTGATAAGGATGGCTAAAACGCGGGATGCTATTTCGGAAAAAATGTTTTCTTTCAAATAAATTGTGAAGGCTCCCGCGATGAGATAAGGAAATGAGATATTGTGAATTTATTTATGATTTGGGACTACGAGGCGGTACCTCGGGAGTGCCCTTGTTGATATTGATTTATGATCGTAGTTGCCTTTGATTTTTGTTGTGATCTTTCTTAAAGTTGAAAAGAAATTCTGTTTTGTTTCCACGAGGTATTTATTTGCCATTATTTGGTCTAATTAAATGTGACATACTACTTGATTCATTTTCATTGTCATTTTATCTTATTATATTATTTAAACATTTTTTCCATGTCATTATTTATTCTCCAGTAGGGCCTGACCTCGTCACTACTCTACCGAGGTTAGGCTTGGCACTTACTGGGTATCGCTATGGTGTACTCATACTACACTTCTGCACATCTTTTTGTGCAGATTCAGGTATATCTTATCAGATCAGGCATCAGTAAACTAGTTGTACGAGGAGACTTAGGGGTATATCTGCCAGCGCCCGCAGACTCCGGAGTCCCCTTCTATTCTTGTTATGTTTCTTCCTTATTTTCTTTAGACTCTGTTATATAGATACAATGAGGATAAATTCTTAGAAGCTTGTGATTTATTTCTACCGGATTTTGGGAGTTGCAATTGTGTGAATTGTAGTTTATTTATTTTATATTTATTATTATTCCGCATTGATAGGCTTACCTAGTTTTAGAGACTAGGTGTCATCACGACATCCGACGGAGGGAATTTGGGGTCGTGACAAAATCCCTCTCTAAGAAACTCCAAAATCTCCCAAGAACTGAAATAAATGAACCAAAAATGGCCAAAGTCCCATATTAAATGGACCTTTCTGCCTCCAGTGATTTCTGCTTCTGCGAGGAATAGGCCGCTTTTGCGGCTCCACATATGCGAAAAGACCATCGCAAATGCGGCTCCCCCCAACTGTCCTACTTCCGCATTTGCGGACAATGGCCCGCTTCTGTGAGCCCGCGTCTGCGGCGCACGTGCCGCACTTGCGGCCTTGCCAGCTTCTGCGTTTCCTTCTTCGCACCTGCGCTTTCGCAGGTGCGGTCCATGCTCCGCTTCTGTGATCTCTAGGAAGCCCACGCTAGGCCACTTTTGCGGTCATTGGCTTGCTTCTGCGATCTTGCACCTTCGGCTAGCTCTCCGCAAGTGTGATTGCACCAGAAGCTCTGCTGCTTCAGCCATTTCTCGACGTCCAAATGACTTTCGCGCGTCATCCGAATGGCATCCGGGGTCCCCGGGGCCTCGTCCAAACATACCAACGAGTTTGAAATCATAAAACGGACCTGCTCGACCTCACGAAATACGAAAAACGACACCAAAACTAAGAATCACACCCCAAACCAAATCGAATCAACTTATAAACTTCAAGTTCTTCCAACTTGCTCCGACCGCGCCGAATCATACTTAAACTACTCGGAATGATACCAAATTTTGCGTGCAAGTCTTAAATCACCATACGGAACTATTCTCGGGCTCGGAATCCCAAATGAACCTTGATAACACCAAAACTTACTCCAAACCAAATTTAAAGAACTTTAAAACCTTCAATAAGCCAACTTTCTACTTTAGGCGCCGAAACGCTCCCGGGTCATCCAAAATCCGATCTGAACATACGCCCAAGTACAAAATCATTATACTAATCTATTGAGACCGTCAAATCTCGGTTTTGAGGTCGTTTACTAGAAATGATGACCCAAGTCAAACTTAACCCTTTAAAGCCAATATTAAGGAACTAAGTGTTTCGATTTCAACCCGAACCCTTCCAAACCCGAGCTAACCATCCCCGCAAGTCACAAAACAGTCAAAGCACATATGGGAAGTCTTATTTAGGGGAACGAGGATCTAGAAAGCAAAATGACCAATCAGGTCGTTACATTCTCCACCTCTTAAACAAATGTTTGTCCTCGAACAGGTCTAGAATCGTACCTGGAGTGCCGAATAAGTGTGGATATCTACCCCGCATGTTCTCCTTGGCTTCCCAAGTCGCCTCCTCGACTGGTTGGCCCCTCTACTAAACTTTTACCACAGAAATCTTCTTGGACCTCAACTGGCGAGCCTACCTGTCAATAATGGCAACTGGCTCCTCCTCATAACCCAGGCTCTCATCTAACTTAATCGTGTTGTAGTCTAACACATGCGATCTGTCGGCATGATACTTCCGGAGCATAGACATGTGTAAAATCAGATGAACTCCCGATAGACTGGGAGGAAAGGCAAGCTCATAAGCAACCTCCTCAATTCGTCTCAACACCTCAAATTGACCTATAAACCTTGGGCTCAACTTGCCCTTCTTTACGAACCTCATGATTCCCTTCATCGACGAGACTTTCAAGAGAACCTTCTCGCCCACCATAAATGATATATCATGCGCCTTCTAATCCGCGTAACTCTTCTATCTGGACTGTGCTGTGCGAAGTCGCTCCTGCATCAACTTTACCTTTTCCAAGGCATCCTTCACTAAAATCAGTACCATATAACTTACCCTCACCGGGCTCCAACCATCCGATGGGCGAACGACATCGCCGACCATATAAAGCCTCAAATGGAGCCATCTCGATGCTGGACTGATAATTATTGTTGTAAGCAAACTCGGCCAAAGGCAAGAATCGATTCCAGTACCCTCCGAAGTCAATCACACATGCTCTGAGTATATCCTCCAAGATCTGAATCGTCCGCTCCGACTGCCGTCGGTCTGCGGATGAAAGGTTGTGCTGAGCTCTACCCGGGTCCCCAACTCATTCTGGACTACCCTCCAGAAATGCGAAGTAAACTGAGGGCCTCTATATGATATGATAGAAACAGGCACACCATGCAACCGAACAATTTCCTGGATGTAAATCTGGGCTAACCTCTCTAAAAGATACGTGGTCACAACTGGATTAAAGTGTGCCGACTTGGTCAATCTCTCGGTAATGACCCAAACTACATCAAACTTCCTCAAGGTCCGCGGCAACCCAACTACGAAGTCTATAGTAATGCGCTCCCATTTCCACTCAGGTATAACCATCTATTGGAGTAGGCCACCTAGCCTTTGATGCCCATATTTAACCTGCTGGCAATTTAGGTACCTCGCTACATACTCAACTATGTCCTTATTCATCCGCCGCCACCAATAATGCTGCATCAGGTCGCGATACATCTTCATATCATCTGGATGAATAGAATACCGAGAACTGTGTGGCTCCTCTAGAATACTTTCCCTCAACCCATCAACATTAGGGACACATAGACGACCCTGGAATCGCAGAACACCATCCTCACCGATAGTAACCTCCTTGTCACCACCCTATAGTACCGTCTCTCTTAGAATCAATAAGTGTGGATCGTCGTACTAGCGAGCCTTGATCTGCTCGAATAGTGAAGACTGGGCGACGACGCATGCAAAAACTCGGCTGGGCTTTGAAATATCCAACCTCACAAGTTTGTTAGCCAAGGACTGAATGTCCAAAGATAATAGCCTCTCATTTGCTGAAATGAATGCCAAACTACCCATACTCTCCACCTTTCTGCTCAAGGCATCTGCAACCACATTCATCTTGCCTGGATGATAAAGGATGGTAATATCATAATCTTTTAGTAACTCAAGCCACCTGCGCTGCCTCAAATTGAGATCCCTCTGCTTGAACAAATGTTGCAAGCTGCGATGGTCGGTGTAAACCTCACAGGATACCCCATAAAGATATTGCCTTTAGATCTTGAGAGCATGAACTATCGCGACCAACTCCAAATCATACACGAGGTAATTTTTCTCGTGGGGCTTCAGATGATGTGAAGCATATACAATAACTCGCCCCTCCTGCATCAATACACAACCCAGGCTAATGCGCGAAGCATAGCAATACACAGTATACATCCCTGAACCGGATGACAATACTAACACCGGTGCTGAAGTCAAGAAGGTCTAGAGCTTCTGAAAGCTCGCCTCACAATCATCGGACCATCGGAATAGAGCACCCTTCTGGGTCAATCTAGTCAAAGGTGTTGCAATAGATGAGAAGCCCTCCACAAACCGACGATTATAACCTGCTAACCCCAAGAAGCTCCTGATCTCGGTCATTGTGGTAGGACGAGGCCAACTCTGAACTGCCTCGATCTTCTTGGGATCTAACTTAATGCCCTCGCCTGATACAACATGCCCCAATAATGCTACAACATCTAACCAAAACTCACACTTGGAGAACTTAGCATATAGCTTATGTTCCCGCAAGGTCTGAAGCACCACTCTCAAATGCTGCTCGTGCTCCTCCATGCTACGCAAGTAGATCAAAATGTCATCACTGAAGACAATGACAAATGAGTCAATATATGGCCTGAACACCCGGTTCATCAAATCCATAAATGTCGTCGGAGCATTAGTCAACCCGAAGGACATCACTAGAAACTCGTAGTGGCCATATCTAGTCCGAAAAGCCGTCTTCGGAATATCCGAATCACGAATCTTCAACTGATGGTACCTAGATCTCAAGTCAATCTTAGAGAATACACTGGAACCCTGCAACTGGTCAAATAAATTATCAATACACGGCAACGGGTACTTGTTCTTAATGGTAACTTTATTCAACTAGCAGTAATCAATGTACAACCGCATAGTCCCATCTTTCTTCTTCACAAATAACACTAGTGCACCCCAAGGCGATACACTCAGTCTGACGAACCCTTTTGCTAGTAACTTCTCAAGTTGTTCCTTTAATTCCTTCAACTCCATGCGGTACAGTGGATTAGAGATAGGCTGGGTACCTAGAGCCAAATCAATACAGAAATCGATATCATGATCTAGTGTCATTCCTAGAAGATCAGAATAAAATACATTGGAGAACTCCCAGACCACGGGCACTAAATCAATCGTTGGAGTCTCTATAGTAGTATCCCGAACATAGACTAGATAAACCAAACAACTCTTCTCGACCATATGTCGAGCCTTCAGAAAAGAGATAACACGATTAGATGCACTGACGGATGAATCCTTCCACTCCAATCTAGGTAGCTCTGGCATCGCCAAGGTGACAGTCTTGGCATGATAATCAAAGATGGCGTGATATGGAGACAACCAATCCATGCCCAGGATGATCTAAAAGTCGGTCATGTCGAGCAACAGAAGATTCGCTTTAGTCTTATAACCGTAAAAAGTAACGATGTAGAACTGGTGGATCTGATCCACAACAATAGAATCACCCACTAGAGTGGACACATAAACAGGAGCACCCAAGGACTCACGAGGAACACCCAGGAAATGAGCAAACAGAGATGAATCATATGAATATGTAGACCCTGGATCAAATAGTACTGAAGCATCCCTACCGCAGACATAAATAATACTTGTGATCACGGCATCTGAGGCCAATGCATCTAGTCTGGCCAGAAAAGCATAGAACCTGGCTGGAGAGCCACCTGACTAGCCTCCACCTATTTGACCTCTAACTCTAGGACGACCCCTACCCACCTGCCCTCCGCCTTTGGACGGGTAGTGTGGCAGCTGGTGCTGTAATCATAAACAGATGACCCTGATGTACTACCTTGCCCCGAAGTCTGGGACAAAACCTCTTCATGTGGCAAGGATCCCCGCACTCATAACAACCCCTCGGAACGGTGGACTGCTGACCTGAAGTCTAACCCTGATGGCCTGAATACCCGCTGGAGGAACCTTCAATAGCTGGTGGACGGTAGGAACTCTCTGGCATGGCACTGAAATAGGGTCGCACTGGAGCACCGCAAGGAGGTTGTGGTACTGGATATGTGGGCCTGCTAGACTGACCCTTGCCCCCAGCCGAGGCACCACTGAACTCTTCAAAATACTGAAATCGCTTATCCCTCGTCGGCTGCTCTCGGCTCCGCTGATGGACACCCCCGATCCTCTGAGGTATCTCCACAACTAGCTCGTAAGAAGTCCCCATCTCAACCTCGCGGGCCATAGTGGCCTGGATACCATAGTGCAAATCGGCAACAAACCTCCAAACTCTCTCTGCATCGGTAGGAAGTATCATAAGTACATGGCGAGACAACTCAGAGAATCACGCCTCATAGTCGGTCACCGACATCTGGCCATGCTGGAGCTGCTCTAACTGAAATCACAACTCTTCCCTCTAAGATGGTGGAATATATCTGTCTAGGAAGAGGCGTGTGAACTGGTCCCAAGTCAAGGGAGGAGAACCTACTAATCTATCGAGAAGATAGGACTGCCACCATCTGCGGGCCCTGCCCTCCAGCTGAAAGGTGATAAAGTCCACCCCGTGGGACTCCAATATCCTCATGTTGTGCAGTCTGTGCCTGCACCGATCAATAAAGTCTTGGGGGTCCTCATGTCGCTCACCTCCAAAGATAGGAGGATGTAGCCTGGTCCATCTGTCCAATAGCTTCTGCGGCTCGTCGGTCGCAACTGGTCTAGGCTCAGGTATAGCTGCTACAACTGGCTAAGCTCCGCCCACGGGTAGTGCGCCCAAGGTCTGATATACGGTAGCTGCATGCCCTGGAGCCTGAGCGGTAGGGGTCTATGCTCCCCCTCCCCTCCCCCTCCCCCCCTCTTGAGATGTGGCTGGGTCTGCTAGAAATAAACTAGCCTGAGTCATAGAATCCATGAACCGCAACATACAGCCCATGACCTCTTGGAATCCCGGTGCAGACATGAAATCCACTGGGGCTGGCTCTGTTGCAGTAACCTCACCCTGCTCCTCAATAATAGGATCCTCTACTGGATCTACTGGTGGCCCAACTGGGGCAACTCTGGGACGTCCTCGTCCTTTACCACGAGTTGGAGCCCTCCCTCGACCTCTAGCAACAGGGGAAGCAGCTCCTCTATGATCAGGTACATCTACCGTATGCGTTCTCACCATCTGTGAGAGAATAAGAGAAAGATACTTATTACAACATCAACTGCACGATAGGAGATGAAGAAAGTGTAGTTTCCTAACACCCTATAGCCTCTTGAAGATACGTACGGACATCTCCGCATTGATCCACAAAACTCTATTAGGCTTGCTCATAACTTGTGAGACTTACGTGAACCTAGTGCTCTGATACCATATTGTCACGACCCAATTTCCCCTATAGTCATGATGGCGCCCAACGTCGCCGCTAGGCAAGCCAACGGTGAACTAACCATGTAATTATCCTTTTTAACATTTTAGACAAATCGGTTTCAAATAAAATTCTTGATATAGAAGATGAACAAATGTTCAAAATGGTCATAATAAGGAGGCAAGTGATCTAGAAGATCACATGACATAACACTTCATAAAATCTCAGGAGAGGTTTAGGTACCTGAAAATATGAATGAAGAGATCTCTATGTTATGTCTTTATGGAAAAAGAATGGTTTGGAACCGATATAAAATGTTCGTTGATTACATCTATGATAATGCTAAATATATATATATATATATATATGAGGATCTTAAGTGTCACGACCCAATTTCCCCTATAGGTCATGACTGCGCCCAACGTCGCCGCTAGGCAAGCCAACGGTGAACTAGCCATGTAATTATCCTTTTTAACTTTTTAGAAATGGTCGATTTTTAATTGTTAAATAAGTGAGAGGTGAGAAATCTATTAAAATAAAGTGTGAGCAATTATAAGGACAAGTGTGATTAAATAAATACTCAAAAATCATCAAATGTCACTAGCATAATTCGAAGACCTGGTGTCACAAGTGTATGAGCTACTAGTAAAATATACAAAACACTAAACTACTGTCTGAAGTAGAGTAGACAGAAAGTAAATACAAAAGAGAGACTTCAGGTACTGCAGAACGAACTCGGAAGCAGCTCACCACTAAGTCTCGGAGTATCAGGGGTGCGCGTCGGGATGTCTACCAGATGCACCTGCCTCAGATCCTGCACGGTTAGTGTAGAAGTGTAGCGTGAGTACATAAATAACATGTACCCAGTAAGTATCCTGTATAACCTCGAAGAAGTAGTGATGAGGGGTCGACATCGACACTTACTATGGGCCAATAATAAAATACAGGAATTATAAACAGGTATGGAACATGGAAATAATAATAATAATACCATAACAAGCAGTGAATAAATGGTCCCTCAACTGATGATAAAATCCCAAGAATCTCTCTAGCCAACACCTACTAACCCTGATTCAAATTCTGTCATTAGATAAAGTATAATCTCACAAGCCATGAAATAATATTAGTGTAATCAGGTTCTGAGTATTATCACGCACGATTTATACCGAGGTCGTACGTCCCGATCCAAAAATATAATGTGTGCACTGCCGAGGGTCGAACAACACGAACCATAGATGCATCTATTAACTTGACGAGGTGGACGACCCGCTTCCATAAGAGTATAGAAATTTACCTCGCTCACGAACGACCCGCTCCCATTCGTGGTTAAATCCCATTTTTATCAAAACCCTAGGTTTTTCATCTAACCCCATAATTTTCACAATCTTGCATGTTACAATCTACCCATAATCTATGTATTTAACTTACATTGGGTAGGAATTACTTACCTTCAATAGCTAGGTGGAAATCCCTCTCTAAGAA
>AWOL01S0021616.1:28573-60198 GCA_000715115.1 Nicotiana otophora | reverse complement strand
TTAAATGAACCCTCGTTTCCAAATCTCATCAAATTGGAATACCCCCCCCCCCCCGCATTCTACCTAGCAATAACAATTTACATAATTAATATGTGCAGAGATGTGGGAGATTGGATGACCAAATAAAGCTGTTGAGGCACAAGTTGTTTTTGATACAACAAGGTTTGGCCTTTAATGGGAAGCGCACCAAGACAGCGAGATCCCAGGGGAAGAAGTTTCAGGTTTCTGTGGAGCAAGAAGCAACTAGATTACTGGTAAATAACACAATTCTGAGACTTTTTAAATTCTTAGTCTTTTGGTCTTACACACAATATAAGATAAAAATCAAGTCTTTTTATTATATCTTTCAGGGGAATTTAGGGTGGGCGCTGATGCAGCAAAATAACTACATTGAAGCAGAAGATGCTTATAGGAGAGCACTAGTAATTGCACCAGACAACAACAAGATGTGCAATTTGGGCATTTGTTTGATGAAACAAGGGAGAGTTGGCGAGGCGAAAGAGACACTTCGGAGAGTTAAACCAGCAATGGTAGATGGCCCTAGAGGTGTAGATTCCCATCTCAAGGCCTACGAAAGAGCACAACAAATGCTACGTGATCTCGAGTCTGAAATGATGAATAAAGGTGGTGATAGAATTGAACAAAGCAAGTTGTTTGATGCATTCTTGGGGTCTTCTGCTATCTGGCAGCCTCAGCCTTGCAAGGAACATAATAGCAGCACTTTGAGTAGTAATGCCAAGTTAATCCAACCTCAAGATGAATTTGCTAATGAGAACATCAATTCTACTAACATCATCACAAACCAGAGAGTTCCTTCACTGCAAAAGAGTATGTTGAAACCATATATGAACCTCAATATCGACGCTCCACCATTTTATTCATCCAAGATTATGAAGGAGCCGGCGAGTACCCGGTTTCCAGAAGGTCTTAAAAGAACAAGATCTGGAAATGCAGCTAACTTTATGAGAAAAGAGTCTCAGGGAACATTCACAGAACCAGAGAATAAGATGAGAAAGCAGTCAATTTCACCAGAGAAAACAGAGGATAGATGGGCAGGGTTGCTGCCTGATATCAAGGATTTTGAAGAGGCTATAATTGCTGCTGCTCTGGGCTCAAGTGAAGAAACATTCAAGCCTAAAGATAGTGGAATCCCTCCAAGGAAAGTTGACAAAAGGTTGAGGGTTTTTCAAGACATTACCTTGTCTATGAGTCCGCGAGCCTGACTAACATTATTAATTTTTAACTATGATTAGTAGTAATCTAATTGCATTTTTAAATTAAGTAAGATCATTGAATTTTAACAATCATTGGAGATAAACTTGTTCTCCTTTATTCATACTTCCTCGAGGAGGTCGTATGCAGTATGTTGGTAACACCCTAATGTCTTTAGGCAGGGTATAATTATTGTTACTTGGTGCCTTGGGAATTCAGGCATCTTCTATTTTTGCCTATATGGCAACTAATCTTCAATAAAAAAGTTATTTTTTCTCATGTAATTGGCTTATTTTCTGTTCTCTTTCCCGAGTGTATGCAAAATGTGATGCATCTATGAACAATTCTTGCTCAGCCAGGAATAATTGAATAACAGAATTCTGAATATTTAAAAGTCAACAAAGGCACTTTTTTTATTACTAATACACACTCAAGTTAATGATAAAACATGGAGAAGATTTATTATTAATGAAACATGGAGCTATATTCAGTTTCCACTTTCTTTTTTATTGTTGTTCAGTTTCAGTTTACAATTTTTTACGTCTATTGAGTTCACCACCAATGTTACTGGAACTGGTGTGACGAATGCTTACTAGCTCTCCTCCTGTGGATTAGATAGAAGAAACTGAATATTACAACAGCGGCTGCAACAGCAACTCCGACAGCCCTTTGTGCCACCGGGGTGTTCTTCACTGCTGACGTGCCTTTTTCCAATGCGGATCTGCCTTTTTCCAATGTAGATCTGAAAAATGATGAATGTGGTAATCCAAGCTCAGACAGCTTCTTGTGTGACTCTATGTAGTCCCTGAAGAAAGCCTCTTTGTCCTGTCACAGAAATAAGTTCAAAGTAACAGAAAAAACATCAGAAAACTTATGAGTGAGACTGTTTAGCTGGAAGGTTTGAACAATAATGCAGCTCTTATGGTTACAGCAGATGTGCATACTGTTAGAAGAAAGTTCTCAAACAGTATCGTCGCTTTCTCGTGAGACAAGCAATTCCATTTATTTGCTTACTCATGAGAGTAACAACACATCTACCCTAAGTTGCGATATATTCCGGTGGCATTCCCATAATGTGGGTTTTTATGCTTGTCCAACCACCAAAAGGACATAATGGTCTAGCGCACAAAATTGTCTAGCAATCAATGTTGAGACGTGCTGGACTTATCATCCATGTGAGTTATAGTAGCTCTGATACGAGACCAAAAGTTGCAGGGTGGTAAATGTCGCATGTAAGAGAAGCAAAGACATGGTCACAAACATGAAAAGATAAAATCTCCAGTTACTTAGCTGGTCTTGCTGGTTTTATAGTGTTACTTTCCCTCTTAAATAACAAAAGTTGTATGATGACACATGACAGTTTCTGATGTGTTGCAATAATTGAACTATGACAATCCACATGATATGAGCTATGTTAATAATACCTTTGCATAAAGTTGCACATAGCCGCGGAATTTTGTATCTTCAAGTAGAGCTTTATCAGTGGGAAGTAATTGCAATAGACTTGAATCCTGCTTGAGGAGCTCCCTAAGAGATCATTGTATCATTTGGGCAAGTAAAAATGAGAATTTTTCTTTTTAATCAAGGGCGAAATATAGAAGAAGTCAGAATGTATAGTAAATCATACACAAAGTATGAGTTGTCAAATTCAGGGTCCCCAACTCCAAAGGTCTTCGAATAAACCCTTCTAGCCTGCAGCAGCAAACCAAAAAGAGGAACATTAAGCCAAACTGCACATATGTCTGAGAAACATCAGTATCTTGATGCAGATCCATATTATATAGTAATACCAGTTTGAGGCCTGCAGATAATGCTACTATATCCTTGTCCCCAGAGAGTCCCATTCTGTGAAAGACTTCCCTTAAATCCGATGGACCTAAAAAAAAGTATCAAGAAAAGGAACACAGTAAGCGATACAAGACGTGCGGAGGAATATAGCACTGAGCCCTATAAATTTATGTCAAATATTATAATTTCTCCAGGGTTACTGATAACAGTTGTAGCGATATTCACAATATTAGCAATCCAATCCAGTTCATGGTCACTGTTTATAATATTGAAGAGCTTCACCAGTTGGAATTTGCTTCTTCTTTTTTTTTTGCCTTTCTCAAAAGTTCTAAAAAATAAATGGAATTGCAAGTGGAACGCGCTTAGAAGACTATGCAATTAGTGCAAATCACAAAGAAACTAAAGAATGTCATCTCCAAGATTATCGACATGTAACCGGATACATAGATGCAGAACGAAGCAAGAACTAAAATTAGGCATCAAATATAGCATAACGAAGTAAATGGAATGATACAGCTTTCATTTATGCACTGAATCAAATCCTCATTAGTTTAACTGAAATGACAGAATATTGATCAGCAAAGTCAACATTTTTCAGCAGAATAACCTTGTTTGCCATCAGGAAGGCACCCTTCATTTGGTGAAATTGATGAATCCTGGTATAAATTAAAGGTGGAAGTTAGTAGTGAAGATAAGAAAGTTCATTTACATGGATTAAAAATAAATAAAGGAATTATTTAATTGTTCATCCTTCCTTTGCATACCTTTCTACCAGGAACAAATTCGATTATTGGACCACCAAGTGCTTTAACAGCAACAACCCCAGCAAGCTGCACTCCCAAATAAAAAGGTACTCCACTAATTAAGCAAAATGTCTATTCTATAAGAACCAGTATATTTTTTTCTCTTTCTAAACACTAGCATGCATCTGGCATTAATTAGCAAACCCCTACTTATCACAAAAATTAAGCAGCCCCTTCAACAAAATAAAAGGGCAGCCCGGTGCATAAAGCATTTCGCGTTCACGCAAGGTCCGGGAAAGTGACGCACAATAAGGGGCTATAATATAGACAATTTACCCTGATGCAAGCATCAGCGGTTGATTCTACGGCTCGTATCCGTGACCTAGGTCACACGGAGACAACTTGACTATTGCTCCAAGGCTTCCCTTCCCCTTCCTCAAAATGGACAACAAATTATTGACACAAGTATCTCACCTGATAAAGGTCAGGATACGTTATCGTGGGATGATTGACCTTGATATTTTCTGCACTCCAGATAAAATATATATAAGGCATTAATTAATTGGAAGTTAGTATTAACAAAAGAACTACCTAATATATAAACAAAAGATAGGCATTGGAGTATGCCGTATTCAGAAGACAATGCCCGGATTATCTTTGGACAAAATTAGAAAGGAAAAATAATTGCCTGCTTCTTGAAAAGAGTAAGATGACTAATTAAATTCTTCAACGTATAAACTTTTGTTTTTCGAAAAAAAGACTTTCTAATCCTAAGGAGAATTTTCGAAAATAATCGAATGATCAACTTTTCATCTTCAAATGAAAACTCCACAAAGGTAAACATAACGAAACATTAATTAGTAGCTGCAAAGATCCACGAGCAGACAAAAGTGTTCATGTACTTTAAACTGAAATCAATGGAGTAAGAAACAACCGTTGCACTAAAAATTGATTTTATCAATGTAAAGGCCAAAAATGAAGCTCACCAATTGCTGTTCTGAGATCATTATTGGCAGCTTGAGTCTTTATTTTAGCATCAGTAGTAGACGTAGTAATTCCTGCATCAGAATTGGCGGCAGAAGAAATTGAGAATTGGCAAGCGTACGCTAAACGAAGCAGATCACGAGCACTGTACTTGTTGCTGGCTATAAGATTTTGAAGCTCTATTCGTGCTCTCTCTATCTCATTCCTATACTCCGCATCTACTACTGGTACTGCCATTGATTTATATATAATACTAATATGATACACTGAAACTTTATATTTCTATATATATGCAAATAGAGGTCGATTGTGACCTTTTCTTCTAATTTTGATGAATGAATAATTTAATGTTATGAAACGAGGATTATGTATAGAGCAATATATAGGGAGGGGAATTTTATAAGCATGAAGTGAAGAAGCAACGAATATGGAACAACAAAAGAAACGAATTTGTTATTTTGCTTCTTCTAATGACACTCAACGTGAATAACATGGAGGGGCAAATCCGGAATTAAATCGTGCTACGTGTGGTGTGGGTCTTTTATTGGAAAAATAAGGAATATCTATATTACTCGATAAGGAATGAATATTAAAATTTACTACTTGCTAAATTTGAAGGAAAAAAACTATATACGGACTATTTTGTTGTCAATAACGGACTAAAAAACCTAATATAATATATTACAAAATTCTTTACTAGTGACAATGATAACTTTTTGAAGAATTACAAGAAAATACACGTGACTTCACCCCATAACAAAAAATGGCTCATGTTTTTAAATTTTACCCGACCTAGCCCATATTGTACATATTTTGAAAGCACTAACAAATTCAAAATTTGTGTTCTTATAATCATTGCTTCTAAAAGTTATGGGGTTAAATCTATGTTCTCACAACCATTGCTTTCACTCTCTTTTCTTCTCACGTCTTCTACATATGCTTCAAGGGGCCGTGTATTTTCTGCCTCCCTCCCGTGTCACCTGGTTGCAATGTAAGAAAATTGAAGACTAGAAGTTCACCATTGAATGCCATTCAAAGCTTTGCTATCGAAAATATAATTTTTTGAGTTTGTTAATTGTTTGGATTGGGTATTGTTCCAATTGATTGAAAATATCAAAAGGAGTTCAAAATTTAAATTTGAAGTGATTTGGAGTAGATTTGAGCAAGATTTGAGGTAAATTTCAAAAAAGACGCAAGGAAGAAGACGAAGTCAATTTTTTGTATAATTATGGATAATCTTGTATAATAGTGTATATAAGTGTATAAACACATCTTATACACTTTTATACACCTTTATACAAGCGTCTATAGACGAACTTCTTCCACGATTTTCAGTTGTAATTCTTGTTCAAAACCAGTTCAAATCTCCATTAAATGACTTCAAATTTTATATACAACCTCCTTATCACTACTAAAAATCACATGTTTATCGACGCAAATTACACACGGACGTCTCTCGGTAGCAAGGCTTTACCGAAGGAAGTCCGTCGGTAAGTGGTAGGTAGGTAAATTCTTTTTCGGTAAAATAAACCGACAGAATCCCTTGGTAATTACCGATGGACCCCATCGGAAAGCCATCGGTACATTTCTGACAGTAGTTGGTCAAATAATTTTACTTACCGACAAATATATGTCGGCATATTATAAAATAATATAATATAAATAATATTAATACCGACGGATATCCGTCGGTAAATTAAAAATAATAATTTAATATTACCGACGGATACCATCAGTAAATTTAGAATTTTAATTTAGTAATTTAAAAATTAAAAATATGAATAAATTCATATTCCGATGGATATCCGTCGGTAAATTAAAAATAATAATTTAATATTACCGACGGATACCATCAGTAAATTTAGAATTTTAATTTAGTAATTTAAAAATTAAAAATATGAATAAATTCATATTCCGATGGATATCCGTCGGTAAATTAAAAATAATAATTTAATATTACCGACGGATACCATCAGTAAATTTAGAATTTTAATTTAGTAATTTAAAAATTAAAAATATGAATAAATTCATATTCCGATGGATATCCGTCGGTATTTTCAACAAAATTTGAAAATTTGGTTCAAGTCTACCGACGGACTCCCTCGTTAATTAAGAATTCTGGATTGAAAATGAATAAGTGTTCCGACGGACTCTGTCGGTAAGTCCCTCGGTAAATCTGGTATATTTTTTGCAGGGAGTGCTTATTTTTTGCTGCACTACCTGCCAGCCAGAATATTACAATAGAAACAGAAATGCAACCACAATAAAACACAAATTAACAACAACACAATTTTATAAACTATCCAAATATCCAAATTATCTCATCAAACATCAAAACTATCCGGCCAAACTTCAAAATGTAATATTCAAAGTTAACATCCAACTAAACAACAATCCAACCAAATATAAAATCACTCCTCATCTTCGGATTCCCCCTCATGTTCTTCATCATTTATATTATTTCCATCACTTTCATCCTCTTCATAAATGTGACTTTTTGGCGGAGAGCGGGGCAAGCCGATTAAGTGGTTCACTTGAGCCTTGAGGGACTCGATGTCATTCCTAGGTGCGTCTCTAATATTCTCTTCATGCTTTCTTTTTTCTCGTTTATCCGCATAGTTCCTAAAAAATTGTTGAATCGTTCGTCGCATCTCCTCAAGGTCCTCATTCAGTGTATAATTATCAATGTATAGGCTAATCAATCACTAACATTACTTATATAAGGATGCCACTAGTTCACTAATACTTAGTGTTATTATTAATGTATACAGGCTAATCAATCACCAACATTACTTACAAATATATTATTAATACACTTATACTTCGTGTAATTATCAATCTACAAGCTAAATACAATTAATACACGTTTACTTAGTATATTATCAATGTGTATGATAATCAATTGTTAACGTTACTTAAGGACACCGTTAATACACTTCCTACTTACAGTAATTATCAATTTATAAGATAAACCATCACTAATATTTCTTACGAAAATGACTAATACACTTCTTCTTAGTGTGTAACTATTAATGTATAGGTTAATCAATGTAGTTAAGGATACTACAAATTTACTTTTACTTTGTGTAATTATGAATTACTAAGCTAATTACCACTAATATATTTTTAAGTAGTGTAAGTACCTCCACTTAGTGTAAATTTTAATAAATAGCCTAATCAACCACTAAGATAGATAATTAAGTAACTACTTACCGAGGAACTTACCGACGGCCTCCCTCAGTATGGTGTAATAAAAAATATAAAATAATTACATATAAGATTATATATTTAAGTTACCGACGGAAATACATCGGTATTGTAAGAATAAAATTCAAAATATTATGTAAATGCAATAACAATTGAGTAGCACTATAATCTTTATTTTCTTTTTTATTTATTTTTTTAAAAGCACCGAGAGATACCGTCGGTATCTAAAAATAATTCAAAAATATAAATACAAAATGTTCCGAGGGAGTCCGTTGATAAAGTATAGACAGAGTGCATCGGTACAACCAATTAGATTTTGATCGGTCAAAGTATCATTATTTACCAAAAGTTGTCCGTCGGTTATTTTTTAAAAAAAATAAAAATTAAAAAGTTCAAAAGTACCGAGGGACTTCGTCGGAAAGTCCCTCGGAATAGCGATGGAAAAAAGTCCGGCGATACTGCTGCGTCGGTAAACAACTATTTTTTAGTAGTAATATATACTATTTCTAACAAGTCTAAATAACACTCACTCCAAATTTCTCACAAAATCAAATTCGAAATTTAAACCCACATATTTAAGCTTGTTAAAAATCTAATTTTCACCACCCAAATGGATTGGTTTGTTGAACTAATATTTGAGTCACGGAGTCCAAAATTAACTTAAAAGCTTGAGCAATTTTTTAAAAAAATTAAATAGTAATTTTAAGAACCTATTGGAATTGGATGTTGGGTCTTAGTCTATTATTTTTGGGCTAGTTGTAAATTGAAATGCGGGCTATAAAATTGAAAAGTACAGATGTTGGGTTAGATGTTGGGTCTCAGTTGTTCTTATGTGAAATTTTCCCTAACTTTTTTAGTTATTCGCTTATTCATTTAATAACTTGCCATCTCGTATCGTTATGTTTTTTTTTTTTTTTTTTTTTTTGCTGTTTAAAATCTAATTTTAAGTTTCATTGAGCAGCATCAAGAGGAGTAGGAAAATCTTTTTAGAATATCAGCAGGGATAATAGAGCAGCTACTTCGATTTCTCGTCTCACACTATCATGCAGGTTTTTGTATGAACAAGAATTAGATAGTTTTCGTTGGATGGATGTACTTGGATTAAAGGGATATAAAAAAAAAATTATAACAAAAAAATATTTTTAAAAGTGTCATACAAAATTTCAAAATTAAGGCTGAAATTACTCTAACTTGAGTTAGCATCTCAGACCAAAATTTTCTTAGTTAAATACTCATAGGTGTAAAGAATTTAACTTGAAGTTTGAAATACATTAGCCAAAACATTTCATGCAAGCGGAGCAGTGGGAGTCGTTTTATTCCTAGATAGTTATGCAGATATTATAGTATGAGATTATTATTATTATTATTATTATTATTATTATTATTATTATTATTATTATTATGTGATGAATAACTTGAGCATGTGTTAGTAATACATAGTTTAATAACTAAGCATGTATTAGTAAGATATAGTTCAACACTGCAAACCGACTGTTGAATTAGTTGCACAAAGTTTATAGGTATGGTGTTTCGTAGTGAAATCTACTTGTTCAGGTTGCTTGCCATGTTCTAATAAACATGTAATGACTAAGACATTCTTTTATACCTGAAAGAATGCCTTATGTAAGTTGGAAATAAAAAAATGCCTTATGTAAAATAAAGTTAGAAATATAATTGTTCAATGCGTAATGTGAAAGTATTACTTAGTATAAAAAACACCCGTTTTATCCCTCGCAATGGTAAATAATCCGTTTATGATGATATAAACTCCATTAGAGATTGGACTAAAACTACTCATTTTGTTTAATTGAGGATAAATTTGATTAGTCAAAACTACCTCGTTTCATCCTAGTCATGCCCCAAATTTCCAAATTACGAAAGTACAACAAGCAAACAACTAGAATGGTCGATCGCATTGATGGGACTGAAACGACCCCTTTTTGAAATTGATTCAAGCATTTAAATTAAACTAAAGGCTATTTACGATATTTCAATCGGGTTTTTGATTTGCGACTTCTCTCATATATAAGATTAAAAGTACAACAGTGTCTCCTATTTCCTTTTTGCAACAAATTATCATAGGTGACAATTAGTAGAAAACAGAGGGTTAAGAGTGTGATGCCATTGTGAGGAATATATTTGAACCATAAATGGAACTATGTATAGTTCAAATTCGCCAAAGGCATGTTATTCTATACTTGAGTAGCTACGAGCAGCACATCCCAAGATTTATTGATGAAACATAACGAAATACTAGGATCGTCTTTGCGGTGTCAGTAACAATCATCAATCTAGTATATGCCCTTGTAATTATGGAGCTATTCAGTTGCCAATTTGCTTTCAATTGAGTCCGCCAATGTAATGGAACTTGTGTGCTTGCCTATGCTTACTTGATTCTCCTGTTGAGTTCATAGAAGTAACTCAGTATTACAACAGTTGCTGCAACAGCAACTCCAACAGCACCTTGTGCCAACACCGTGCAGTTTTTTACTGCTAACTTGAAGCAAGATGAAGGTGGTGCCAATCCAAGCTCTGAGAGCTTCTTGTGTGACTCTGCATAGTCTCTGAAGAAAGCCTCTTCGTCCTGTCGTAGAAATAAGTAGATATAAGCTATTACAGAAAAAGCTTTTGCGTGAGATTGTTTAGGGAAAAACAATTTGTGAGATTGCCAGAAGTTTTGAAGAATAATGCAGCTCTTTAGTCAAATGGATATGCATAATGGTTAAGTTGGAAGAAAGATTCAAAGAGGATTGTTATCATTCATTTGCTCAGTAAAGATATATGAGAGTGACAAACCTTGGGGTGGACCAGCCAAGGATATACTATGTTGCAAAACATTCCAGTGCCCTTACCACAGTTTTATGCGTGTCAAACAATCAATAGGAAATAATGGTCTAGCACGAAATCCTTAGTTATAATCAATGTATGAGAAAGCAAAGAATAGAAACAGAGTGACAAATGATAGATAAATTTCCAGCAATTTAGCCAGCCTTGCTGGGTTTTAATGTTACTCTCCTTGCATTATGCAATATTGTCTAGTAGTAACAAATTTAAATGATGTATTACAACAATTGACCATTAAAACTATGCACAGTAACATGAGCTATAATACCTTTGCATAAAGTTCCACATAAGGGCAGAACAGTGGATCTTCAACCAGAGCTTTATCAGTGGGAAGTTTCAAGAGACCTTCTGAATCCTCCTTGAGGAGCTCCCTAAGAGATCATTATCATTTGGGCAAGCAGTCATGAAAATTTTCTTTTAACAATGGTGAAATATAAAAGAGGTTCATGCATATACTAATCTTACACAAAGTATGAGTTGTCAAATTTCAAAGGCTCTTTAGTCCAAGGGCCCTCAAAGCCAGATCTCTCTGGATGTGCTCTTCCCTGCAACAAGAAACACAAAAGAGGAACTTTAAGACAAACGCATTCATGCGTAAGAATATATCAGTATCTAGATTCAGATCCATGTGATATAATACCAGTGTGTGGCCTCCAGATAATGCCACTATATCTTTGTCAGTGAGTCCCATTCTGTAAAAGACAACCCTCAAGTGTGGTGGGCCTAAAAAGGCATTAGAATGTTGAACAAAGTAAGAGATACGCAACATGCTGTCGCTGAGAATATGTTTCAAAGTCAGAGCACTCCGTTGTAGAGCACTCTCAGAAAAACATGCCCAGTTCTTAGTACTCCAAGGTAGCTTGGAGCAGTTTTGGCACTATTTACAATTTTTCCAATAGAATAATCACCAAGTCCAGTTCAATGTCATTGTTCAAAATATTCAAGAGCTCCCACCTATTGCAATAAGTTATTTTCCTTTACAAAATGTTCTTGAGAATAATGTGAACAAAACCAAGAAACATGTTAGGAGATAAAGCGATCAGCGCAAATTAGCAAAAAAACTAACTTATGTCATCTACAAGATTATTGACATGTGACCTTCACATAGAGATATCCAGAACCAAGGAAGAGTTTTATAAGTATTCAAGTCACTTAGGAGCAATATAGTGCAAGAACAATAATTAGTCACCATATATGGCATAAAGAGGATAAGTAATGTAAATAGGATAGGTAAAGCTTCACTTAATTTTATGAACTGAATCAAGTTTAACTAAATTTTCACAGTGCACCTCAATAAATTCGGTCAGTATTGTTTCTGTAGTTCTAAGGCTAATCTTAAACAAGTAGTACAGGCTATTTAAAATTATTCGTATCCTGTGTTCTCATGGATTCTTTCTCTACTAGAGAATGAGTATGTCTTCCCCTTGTCGTGGTGATATTCAGCAGAGTAAGCAACCTGTTCTATCAAATGAGAAGAATCCCAGACGGTAAACTTCAGAGTTAAGATAGATAAAATTTCTGCGTTTCTTTACCTTTTATCTGTTACTACCTTAATTTCAAATGATGGATCAGCTAAGCCAACATTTTGAGATGACTAACCTTGTTTGGCATCAGGAAGGCGTCCTTCTTCGGGTGAACTTGATGAATCCTGATAGAAAGGTGGAAGTTACTAAAGACAAGTCCATCAAATGTACCTCAAGTTTAAAATAGAAAAAGGAGGCATATTTTCATCTTTGCTGTGTACCTTTCTACCAGGGACAAAATCAACGGTAGGACCCCCAGTTACTTCAACAGCAACAACTCCAGCAAGCTGCAGTCCCAAATAAAAAGGCATTAAGCACAATAATCTCAAATCCCATAAAGAGCAGAATATATTTGTTTCCCAATTGATACTATGCATTTGGCATCAGTGAATTGCTAATAATACAACCAAAAGTTAAGCAGAACCTTACGAAAATGGAAAACAAATCTTCGACACAAGTATCCTCACCTGGTAGAGGTCAGCATACGTAATCTTAGGACGCCTGGCCTTAATTTCCTCTGTGCTCCATACAAAAGAAAAGGCATCAGAAGATTGGATTTAATATCTCTTTCTTCAAACTTGATTAAACTGACAAAAAAAGCACTTAATATAAAAACAAAATATAGGCATTGGATGATGCTTATTCAGAAGACAATGACCAGTCTATCAAAAATTTAGAGCAACATTAGGTATTGTGTCCATTTTTCTTGAAAGGAGTAAAATTTTGATGCTAAACATAGAGAGTATAATAGAATATACAATGTTTTCAAGCAGCTTAAAAAAAAACATGTGCTAGAAAAGCAGTTTTTTTGCTAGTGTAAATTAAACAGATTCAAACTTCTCCAGAATGCTTTCAACTCAATGGTAAAAGTGCATGCACTGAGAGAGATTCTCTTCTCATGTAAAGAAAAACGACACATAAGAAACTGGTCAATGTAAGGAAGAACTCTATATACAGAACAAATTACTGAACTAATAAACTAGCTAATCCATTACAGAATTTCAAAAAAGTAAAAGTCAAAAAATCAACTTTTCTTCATCGAATGCAAACTCACACACAGTAAGCATAAGCAATATACTGTAAAACATAATTAGCTCTTAACATACAAAATCAATCAAAAGCATTCATGTACTTAAACTGAAATCATTAATATATATTATTAACCATCAGATTCTCAATCATTATCACTGAACACAACTTGATCATTTCCAGATCATCAATAGATCTCTTGAGGTAATAACTATCTTAATTATGCGAAAAGTACTCCAGAAAACTAAAAGACTGAAAAGCTCACCACAAAGATCAATTGCGATTTTGAGACCGCTGTTAGCGGCATGTTTGTACTCTACCTCATTCCTGATTGATCCATCAGGTCCTCCAGTGTTTGTTGCAGCATCATACGTTCCTGCATCATGCCACCTGCAAAATAAAATATATACCGAAAATTAAATATAATGTCAAATAAAAATCAATTTTGATTTCAACAACATTTGAAAAATTTTGCGTACGCTAAACGAAGCATAATAGGAGCACAGTTTTTGCTGGAGATAAGTGCTCGAAGATCTCTGCGTGCCTTCTCTATTTCCTTCAGATACTCTGCATCCACTATTGGTGCTGCCGCCATTGATAACACACGACGTTGCAGTACACTGATATCGTAAACTTTGACGAACGAAATTATGATACACAAGGAATATATAGAAGAAAAGAGAAGAGAGAACTTTTTTGTGAGAGTGAATTACAGAAGCAATGAATATGGAACAACGCAAGAAACGAATTGGATTTTTGCTTCTTCAAGTGGAATATGGAGGGAAAATACCAAAAAGGATTATCAAGTCGCTTTCAATAAGCGCGTTAATGACACTCGACAATCTTACGAAAATGGTTGGCGCGTGAATAAACGTGGGGATTGAAAAGCGTGGGTTATTGTTTGAGAATGTGTTGGTATGCGTGCTATGGGGCATTTCTTATCTTTTTACTATTGGCTGCCCGATGAGCTTCGTGGGCTGGCGGATCTAACGAACCTTCATTTTCTGCGTCAGCTTATTTTGTTGCTCGCTAAACCAGGCTGATCTATGACCATTGCAATTTGCATGGTTTACGGGCTTTTAGAACTCCGACTCTGTACGACCCGAGGAAAAAGCCCGTATGAGTAGAGTGCTTTCACAAGGCCACATACGACTACAACACAATAACACAACGTACTTAGTCAAAGGCGAACCCAGAATTCAGTGATGCGAGGCATTATGATATTCTTGAATTTATCACTGCTCATAGAGATTGATACGGGGGGCTATCTTATATTTGATTATTTTTTGAAGATATCTGCAAGCATATATAAAGTTATTACGGAAGTTACCGGGTGGCGGTAATCCCTCTTGTTAAAGTGTGTGTCCGCCTCTGTATTTAGTATATTCTCATAATGTGAGATCTAGGAAGAATAGTGTATATATATACCTTATTCTTACCTCGAGGAGATAGAATAGCTATTTCTGATAGACCTTCAGCTAAAGAAAGCTTCTCTCAGCATGTTTGAAAAAGAAAATAGTAGTGAAGAAAACATGTTAAAAATAATACTAAAGACAAGCACAATGACAATAGCAAAACAATAAAGCAGTAAGAAAAATGAAGCAAGAGAAACAACAGGTAGTTTAGAAATCAAAAAATAAGATAATATAAGAATAATAATAATAATAATAATAATAATAATAATAATAATAATAATAATAATAATAATAATAATAAGAAGAAGAAGAAGAAGAAGAAGAAGAAGACAAAGACACTATATTAAGCCAAGTGGCATTATAATAAAAAGCCACTTGGCAATTGTAACGACCCGACCGGTCGTTTTAAACTCTAGCATGTCGTTCGGCGGTTTGAGACACTTAGTAGCTTCACTTTATGTATTATGACTTGCACGCTTGGTTGGTTTTGATTTTTGAGAAGTCCGGGGTTGATTTGGAAGAACAATTATCAATTCAGAGCTTTAAGTTGGAAGAGTTGACCAAGGTTTGACTTTTGAGTAAACGACCTCCGAATCGGGATTTAAAGGTCCCTATCGGTTCGTAAGGTAATTTCGGACTTGGGCGTATGTTCGGGTTGAGTATCGGATGGTCCGGGAGCATTTCGGCACTTAATATCAGAAGTTTGTATTTTGAAGGTTTTGAAATTTGCTAAGTTTGACTTGGAGTGGATGTCGGTGTTATCGGACTCAAGACGGTGTTCCGTGACCTTAGATAGTTTATTTTATTAATTGAAACTTGTGCATGAAGTTTGGTTGTGATCCAGTATGTCTAATTGTGATTCGGGTGCGTTCAACGAAGTTTGAACGCTCGAAAGTTAAAAGAAGGATTTTGAGCGTTGATTTGTGATTTTGATGTTATTCATGGTGTTTCGAGCATTTGGATAAGTTTGAATAAGGTATTGGGACCAGTTGGCATGATTGTACGGGGTCCCGTAGGCGTCGGGTGTGATTCGGAATAGTTTCGGACCAGGTTTGGGTGATTTGTTACTGTTGGTGTTGGTTACTGGTGTTTTTCTACGTGAACGCGGTGGGATGCACGTGTTCGGGAAGAAGGATTTTTGATTGCTGGGAAATTGTGCTACACGAAAGCGATAGAGGAGTCGCGAACACAAAGAAGGAGCTGGGGTACCCTATGCGAACATGACAAGGAGTCGCAAACGCGAAACATTGTGCAGGAAGCCTTTGCAAATGCGACGGTAATCTCAGAAACGCAAAGAATGTTCGCCTCGGCAGAATATAAGTTTGCAAAATCTGAGTTTGGCTCATTTCATCCCATTTCTTCCATTGGAGCTGGTTTTGGGACGATTTTGAAGGAGCTTTTTCATCATCCATCATAAGGTAAGTGATTTCTATACATTTGTGAGTTAAATACATGAATTATATATGGATTTGAACATGAAAATTTGTGGAAATTGTGAAATTTTAGAAGAAACCCTAGAAATGGTATTTTTGAATTTTGACCACAAAATTTTTCGAAATCTGGACACGTGGGCTCAAGGGTTCACTTTGTTGATTTTTCGAGTAGAGTTGAAATTGTTATAAATTGTTAAATTATGAGTCTTCGAGTATATTTTAATTGGTTTGCACGTTGTTTGACTAGTTTCAGATCGTTTGTCATTGGTTTGAGGAGTTAGAGAGGCGTTGGAGCCGGTTATCGAATTTTGGAGCAAGGCAAGTCTCTTGTCTAACCTTGTGAGGGAAATTTACCTTGTAGCTATTATATTTGTTATGTACTACATGTTGTGGGAGCTACCCACATACGAGGTGACGAATGTCCATGCATGTGCTAGAATTCCTTATTAGGTCCGGGTAGACTTAGTCTCACTTCATGCTTTAATTGTAATATTTGAGTTATTCTTGTATGTTTAATTGCTTTAATTTACGTTTTTGCCTAAGACTAGACTTATGTAAAGTATCGAACTTATGATTTGAGATATATGGTTAGCAACTTGATTAGTTGTAGATATTATACTTCCTTTTACGGATTGCTCCCGTGTTGTACGAATTTGTCCGAAAGTTTCTTGAATTTCATAGCTCACACATATATTTGTGAGTGGGGCCAGTGACCCGTCAAGTCTCACTATTGCTATGGGATCGAGTTTGTAACGACCCGACCAGTAGTTTTGAACACTAACGCGTTGCTCGACGGTTTTAGAACTTGAGTAGCTTCACTTCATGTTTTATGACTTGTACGCGTAGTTGGAATCGAATTTCGGGAAGTTCAGAGTTGATTCGGATGGAAACTTCTAATTTCGGAAGCTTTAAGTTGGGAGAATATACTAAGATTTGACTTTTGAGTAAACGACCTCGAAATCGAGATTTGAAGTTTACAATAGATTCGTATGATGATTTCGGACTTGGGCGTATGTTCGGGTTGAGTATCGAGTGGTCCAGGAGCATTTCGGCGTTTATTATGGAAAGTTGGCATTTTGAAGAACTTAGAATTTCATAAGTTTGGTTTGAAGTGAATTTTAATTTTATCGATATCCGTTTGAGTTTTCGAGTTTGGAATAGGTTAGTATCCTGATTTGTGACTTGCACACAAAGTTTGGCGTCATTCCGGAATGTTTAAGTATGAATCGGACGCGTTCGTCGAAGTTTGAATGTTTGAAAGTTTAAAGAAGATTTCGATCGTCGAATCATGGTTTTAATATTGTTTTTTGTAATTTGATGCCTCGAGTAGGTTCGTGTTATATTTTGGGACTGGTTTGTGTGATTGGACGGGGTCCCCGGGGCCTCGGGTGTGTTTCAGATGTGTTTGGATAGTGTCGCGCTCTTATTTGATGTTTCAGTATCGTTTCTTTTGGCATAAAGGGTAATATATTGAGAAAAAGACCTTTGATTTGTGATTATATAAACCATTAGATCCGTATCATAATTACGGAGTCATAGCAACAAGAATCGTCAAATTCCAATGTCATATGAGAGAGTTATGCCCATTTCCGTGTCGGGCAAAATTATTGATTTCTGATGCGAAGCTTTGTTCTTCGCAAACGCGAGAGAGAGGTTCCGCGAATGCAAAGAAGTATATTTGGGTTGACCGGTCAACATGAAACATTGCTCTCCGCAAATGCGAAGGTCTCCCGCGAAGGCGATGAAGAAAAATCATCTCGACAGTATTTTAAATCGAAAAGTTTAGTATTTTGGGCATATCTTGAATTCTAAAGGTTCGTTTGAGTTGATTTTTGCGGCGTTGTTCTCGTCACATCAAGGGGGTAAATATATGACCTTTATTTTGATATTTATCCAATATTATTTTCGTTGGTTATTATTTTTATCTGTGTTTGGATTGTAGAAATTGGAATTTTGAGTCCCAAAGTTGAGAAATGGTAAATCATTGATTTGAGGGTCGATTCATGGACGAAATTGGATACTTTTCTGGATATAGACCATATGAGTTATGGGTAATATTTATTTTTAATAATTTTCGAAATCCGGGCACGTGGACCCGAGGGTTAACTTTATTGACTTTTTTAGTAGAGTTGGGAAATTTTATAAATAAATTAATTATGATGTTAGGAGTATATTTGTATTGATTTTTCATGATTGTTTGACTAGTTCGGATCGATGGGCTTTTGGTTTGAGGTATTAGAGACGCGTTGGAGCCGGTTATGGAACTTCAGAGCGAGGTAAGTCTCCTATCTAACCTTGTGAGAGGGAAATTACCCTATAATTGTTATATTCTTATGTGCTACATGTTGTGGGAGATACACACATATGAGGTGACGAGTGTCCATGCGTATGCTAGAATTCTTGATTTTGTCCGGGTAGACTTAGGTTCATGCCATGCTATAATTGTACTATTTGAGTTATCTTTGCTCGTTTAAATTCCTTTATTTCGCGTTACGACTTGAGACTAGACTTGCATAGGGTGATACACTCGCTATTGTAGAGATGTGACGAGCTACTTGATAATCTGCGAAATAATTTGTACTTCCCTTATGAATTTCTCCTGCATTGTGCATATTCATCGCAACATTTTCTTTAAAATTCATAACTCACACGTTTATTCGTGAGTGGGGTCAGGGATCCGTTAAAGCTTCTTATTCTAATGGGATCGGGCCGCTCGTCTTGGCAAGATTAGGTACCACACTCTTATGGGAGCGGGTCGTTCGCCTCGGCAATATAATAGATGCATCTATGGTTTGTGTCGTTCGACCCTCGACGGTGCACATATTATGATGGGATCGAACCGTTCACCGCGACATTTCTATAAAACACTCTTGTGGACCAGGTTGTTCGCCTCGGCAACGTCGTGCATAATATTTTATAAGAAATCAGCGTATCCGTGTGTTTTTTTCCTGATTTGAGTTGTGACGACCTATCTTGTGAGGTCCATTTTATATATGCTCTGGTTGAGGAGGCAACTGCTAATTGAGAGCTTGAGTATACCGTTCAGATGAGGATTGTACCTCGTATTTATATTGGTTTATACTATTTATTTACTCTTCCTCATACTTTTTTACATCTTACTATACGTGATTTATTAGACCACTAGTAAGTGTCGATGTCGACCCTCGTCACTACTTCTCCGAGGTTAGGCTAGATACTTACTGGGTACGCGTTGATTTAGGTACTCATACTATACTCATGCACGTATTGTGCAGGTTTACATTTCTGGTGATCTCTTGAGTGCATAGGCGCCGCTATTACGGGACTTTACGGTGAGCTGCATTCTATATTATGATCCGCAACATACAGATTCTCTATCAGCGTTATTTATATTCTCCTGTCTAACTTGTATTGTAGACAGATATTGTATTTTATTATATTTCCTAGTTGATGCTCATGCACTTGTGACACCGGATTTTGAGGGTTCCTACTGGATATTTAGTATGGTAGTTTATGTAATTATTATCATTTCACCCTGGAATCTTCATTTTATACTATTTAATTAATGGGAATTATGATTTCAAGTAATAAAAATGAGTGATTAAGTTGATCAATAACCGTTGGCTTGCCTGGCAACGACGTTATGCGCTATCATGACCTATAGTGGATTTTGGGTTGTGACAGCTTGGTATCAAAGCTCTAGGTTCACTTGGGTATCACGAGTCATGAGCGTGTCTAGTAGAGTCTTGCTGATCGGTACGAAGACGTCTGTACTTATCTTCGAGAGGCTACACGGCTGTTAGGAGCACTTCCCTTCTTGATTCCTCATCATGCGATTTGATTCCATTAAAGCTTATGCCTTCATTTCCTTCCTATTCAATCTTACGCGGCATGGAGCGTTTATTACCAATTGGGCATCGAGGAGTTGTAGTGGTACTGCGGTCATGGTGCAGGATGTTTCTTCGCGTATTCGGGCATGCTATTATCGTCGCATTGCGGAAGGGTGTTATGTCGTTTCAGCCCAGTACCTGTATTTCTTATGGTTTCGGGGCTATGCACAGATTATTATGATTTTCATGGGTTGTTATCGCATAATGTTGGTGTAATGGTAGGGTGCTTGTTCATGTGTCGAGGCAGTGAATGAATCGAAAGGAGGATTTTTCAGTGCATTGTTTAGAGGTTCGACATTTAATTCCAGCGGAGGAGAGGCAATTGGACTATGGAAGTTCAGGCTCTGGATGATGGATTAATGAGACTTGATATTTCTGAGCGTGGTGAAATTTTCATTTGTGGTGTGGTATTGTCATCCTTGTTGGAATACATTAATGCCTATGGGTGTTAGTGCCTCATTTGATTTGCCTTTGGGGCAGGGTGTCGTAGAATGGTTACTAAGTAGCGGTTATCAGATATGGCAGTGTATGTTGGTTTCAGAGTCAAATCGGTGCTTCATATGTTGATGACTCGAGGGAAATGATCTTTGAGGAGGCTTAGAGTCGGTAGCAATTTATTAGTTCATGTGCTACAAAGAAGGATTTTGATTTGAGGCAGCATTTGGGCAGTGAAAGATGAGGAAGGACATGGTGGGAGGTGCCTCGCGGTGGTTGAATTGCTAGTAGGTCAAGCATGAAAAGCAGAGGTCAAGAAGTTTCTTAATTGAGACGGTTTAACCGAAGTGAGAGTGACAGAGTAATATATGGTTTCGGTGGTAGGATAACTGCATGCCTTGAGAAACGTTTAGAGCGATTTGGGAATCATGGTAGATAGTGACTAGGTCCACTGATTTTATTTGGGATGTTGGCTACTGTGCTAAGGAAGGTTGAATATGACATAAATGAGTTTGCTTGGAATGAAGATGGGTGTAAAAACTTGATTTTTGTTATAGGATATGACGTGACTTCGAGTTTGGAAATGCATTGTCGGAATTTCAGTTGATGTCAATGGGGGATGAACAGACTTTCATATCTGGTGGGAGAGCATAGGCTTAGGAGGGTTTACTGATTTCGTGGTAGTTGTACACAGCGCAGCATTATTGGAAGATATTGGTATGGAATTCCACGGGTGGGCTATCTCCTGTGAGCAAGTTAGCGGTTGCGTAATTTTGATAAAGTTTCTACGAGGAGTTCTACTTACTACCCAACAGAAGGTCAAATATGCGATTGTGGCTGATAATTCGGAATATTCATGAGAAGTTTAACAAGAGATTACGAGAAATGTGGCAGGTTAATGGTGTGAGATTATGGTAATTGAGAAGGAGGAATCTTTGTAGGCTCTAGATTTATGTGATTGTATCTTAAAGCTAAATGGGGGAGCCCACCGCCTACGATTAGATCGCGTGGTTGTCTGCTTGTGCGGTTTCTCATTATCGGTGCATTGGTGGATTAATTATGACTAAGAAAAGAAAACATCAAGGGTAATTCGAGCAAAGAAGTTGATGAATATGTGTTATATTTCGCCTTATCGATTCATGTGCAGGTTTTGGGAAGACTCGAAGTTTATGCTTCTTGTGGATGTGATGTGAAAGGAAAAGAATTCATCTGGTTACTTCTTTGGGAGTGTTCATGTGCTAACAGAGCGTTGGAGTTTGATTATACTTGAGACCAGGTCAGAGTGTGTGACTCCCAATAGTGGTTCTAATGGGTTCAAGGATGTGAGCGCGGTGTCTAAGGATTTTGGGTCCATTGTGTGGTTAAGAATCGAGTTTTTGCAGTGGGTATTGAGACAATATGATCGATTTGGGTCACTCAAGATGAGTGTTGATCAAGTTTCATTATGTTTTTGAATAGAGATATTATTATTTCAAAGGCAAGCCAAGAGTAAATTAGAGGAAGTTGGGTCGGTTGGTAATGGTTTGAATCAACCTAATTGTGACAATGATCAGTTCCTTCGGCGCGTTAAGTTATACAAGTGGTAGTACGTGCGGGCTTGACAACCACCATAATTTGATTGATTTGGGAAGTATTTGATTCTAATGGCCTTTTTATGTGTAAATGGATCCCGAAAGAGTTATGACGGTTTAGACTACGACTCGAGGCTTGTTATGGGAATTCAGTTGCGTGTTGCAATGATCTTCTGAAATGAGTTGGGTGAAAGCGATTCTAGCCAATAAAGTATTTATTCTACTAGTAGTTCAGGGGGTATGATGAATTCTTATACTCTCGCATAGCGGCGCGATAGGTGCAGTGAGCGGCAAGGGAATTGGAAGTTGAGGATCAAGGTTGCGGTTTAGTGTTGACAAGAATGTCACGAGCTCGGATGAGCAGGGAAGAATTCAGATGTCATAGTAAACTGGCATTTTCTTTAGTGTCACCTGAGAACGGTGTCATGTGTAAGAGGCTTTATGTATTGATTTGCGGACTTTTGGTTGGCTTTACAAAAATAGTACGATTGGTGGTGTGGAGGTGCAAACTTTGCTACCTGGTGCAGAAGGACGTGGGAGCGTGTCCCACGAGAAAATTGTATAAGTATGCCATATTAGTCACTTAATTATTAAAGACTGAAACCAAGCATTGAGATTATGGTACTATTGTTAATGTAAGAGTTTATGCCTGGAAGGCGCTCTATTCCTTTGGTTGTGAACTGTGGGAGTTTGTTCCGGATTGGGACGGCTGGCTCGTGTGTGTCATGAATAGGGCCATTGTGGATCCTTGAAAGGTTGTTGGCCTAGTATGGGATGATCAGAATTGGCTTGGGGTCCATTGGTGGGTCTAATGTGAATGTGTGCTCTACATGAGGTCGGATGTATTCGTTCGGCATAACATTGCTTGTGGAGGAGTCTTCGCGCGTTGGATGTTATTCCCCCCGTTAGCTATTTCATGTAATACTCTATTATGCCATGTGGGTTATGAGACAGATTGATTATTCGCACATGTGATGTGATCCCGTGTAGCTTGTGATATTATATGAGTACCATGGCTCTCGAGATGCATGTCATTTATCGCACCTTATTCCGTATCCCCAAGGTTGTATTTTTGCACTTGGCGTGCTTGTGGTCGATATTCGGGTATTTCGTAGGAAGAAGCATTATGGCTTGATGGGCACTTCCTTATTTATTGTTATGTGTGGATTGGGTGGCACACCGCCATATGTATGTTGTTTGGATCGGGTTGCACGCCGCAACGATGTCATGCTTGGATCAGGTTGCACGCCGCAACAATGAGATGTTAAGGGTGGTTCCCTATACTTATTTCTGTGTATTTTGTTTCTCATTCTTTGAGAAAGGTTCATAGCATCTTTTTGGTTGTTTTATTCATTATGTTGGCTGGATAGTTATTTTCCAGAGTTCGTTCTTCCGTATGTGTCATATTTGAATTGTAGCGTATTGGCGCTTTGATGGCTCTGTATGAGATTTTAGACGGTGTGTGAGATGGTTTATTTCCCGAGCAGCTTATAATAGGTGAGACGAGGTTATTGGACCTGAGGTCATTGGGATCAGATTTATGTAGGGTATATTAAAGAGAAAATATGGTTATTCAGTTCAGAATGAGGTAATAATTCTTGCCAGGTAGAGAGACCCCCATGATTTATTTATTTGGCAGGTGGTAATGAGTTTTTACGCATCTCTTTCGTCGTGGCAGCATTGCGAGAGTTGGAACAAAGATTATATGTGTCATGAGGTGTATTGCGGGCATCAGATTCGTCGAATTTCAGCTATTGTGGTTGGAGGATGTTATTATGGGTAGACGACTTATGTGTTGCTTGGTGTGATATTAGCATAGGTACATGATCAGGTTTTGGTACAGTGTGTAGGGATTGATGCAGTGTTCGTATATTAGAATCGGGTCACATGGAGAATTTCGGATGTTGGAATTTGGTTCTAAGACTTGTTAGCTAAGGTTATATGGAGGATCTTCAGTCTCGCTTGAGCTAATGTGCTCACATGGGTTGTGGTAGCATGGGTAGATGCACAAGGTGTTAAATAGTGATTTTGGACAACTCTGAAACGGTCATTGGCAAGTTTGAGGATGAACGTATGTTTAAGTGGGGGAGAATGTAACGACCCGATCGGTCATTTTGAACTCTATCACGTCACTTGGCAGTTTGAGGTCTTGAGTAGTTTCACTTCATGTTTTATGACTTATACGCATAGTCGGTATCAAATTTCGGGAAGTTCAGAGTTGATTCGGATAGAAACTTCTAATTTCAGAAGCTTTAAGTTGGGAGAATTGACTAAGGTTTGACTTTTGGGTAATCAACCTCGGAATCGGGATTTGAAGGTTCCAATAGGTTCTCATGATGATTTCAGAATCGGGTGTGTGTTCGGGTGGTCCGGGAGCATTTCAACGCTTATTATGGAAAGTTGGTTTTTTGTAGGTTTTAGAATTTTATAAGTTTTGTTTGAAATGGATTTTGATGTTATCGATGTCCGTTGAGATTCTGAGCCTTGGAATAGTTTTGTATCGTGATTTTTGACTTGCACGCAAAGTTTGGCGTCATTCCGGAATGTTTAAGTATGAATCGGACGTGTTCGTCGAAATTTGAATGTTTGAAAGTTTAAACAAGGTTTCGATCATCGATTAATGGTTTTGATATTGTTTTGTGTGATTTGCGGCCTCAACTAGGTTCGTGTTATGTTTTGGGACTAGTTTGTGTGATTGGACGGGGTACCGGGGGCCTCGGGTGTGTTTCAGATGAGTTTGGATGGTGTCGTGCTCTTATATGATATTTTGGCGTCGTGTCTTTGGTAATAAATGGAACTATATTGATCAAAGGACCTTTTATTTGTGATTATATTAAACTATTAGATCTGTATCATAATTACGGATCCAGAGCAACAAAAATCGTCGAATTTCGATGTTGTATGAGAGAGTTATGCCCATTTTCGTGTCGGACAAAATCGTTGGTTTCTGGTACAAAGCTTTGCTCTTCGCGAACGCGAGAGAGGTTCCGCGAACGCGAAGAAGTATTTCTGGGTTGACCGGTCAACGCAAACAATTTCTCTTCGCGAAGGCGAAGGCGATGAAGAAAAATCATCTCGGCAGTGTTTTGAACCGAGAACTTTCGTATTTTGGGCATATCTTGAGTTCTAGAGCTCTGTTTGAGGTGATTTTTACGGTGTTGTTCTCGTCTCATCAAGGGGGTAAATATATGACCTTTATTTTGATGTTTATGCATTATTATTTCCGTTGGTTATTATTTTTATCCGTATTTGGATTGTAGAAATTGGGATTTTGAGCCCCCAAAGTTGAGAAATGATAAATCCTTGATTTGAGGGTCGATTCATGGACGAAATTGGATGATTTTCTGAATATAGGCTATATGAGTTACGGGTTATATTTATTTTCAATAATTTTCAGAATCCGGACACGTGGGCCGAGGGTTGACTTTGTTGACTTTTCGAGCGGAGTTGAAAATTATTATAAATAAATTAATTATGATGTTGGAGTATATTTTTATTATTTTTTCATGATTGTTTGACTAGTTCAGATCGATGGGCTTTTGGTTTGTGGTGTTAGAGAGGCGTTGGAGTCGGTTATGGAACTTCAGAGCGAGGTAAGTCTCATATCTAACCTTGTGAGGAGGAAATTACCCCGTCGGTGTTATATTCTTATGTGCTACATGTTGTGGGAGCTACGCACGTATGAGGTGACGAGTGTCCGTGCGTATGCTAGAATTCCTTATTTTGTCTGGGTAGACTTAGGTTCACGTCATGCTATAATTTTACTATTTGAGTTATCTTTGCTCGTTTAAAATCCTTTATTTCACGTTACGACTTGAGACTAGACTTGCATAGGGTGATAGACTCTCTATTGTAGAGATATGACGAGTTACTTGATAATTCACGGAATAATTTGTGCTTCCCTTATGAATTTCTCCTACATTGTGCATATTCATCGCAAGGTTTTCCTTAAAATGCATAAGTCGCACGTTTATTCGTGAGTGGGGTCAAGGATCGGTTAAAGCTTCTTATTCTAATGGACCTCGACAGGATTATGTACCACACTCTTGTGGGAGCGGGCCATTCTCTTCGGCTGTATAATAGATGCATTTATGGTTCGTGTCGTTCGACCCTCGACACTGCACACATTATGATGGGATCGGGCCGTTCTCCGCGACATTTCTATAAAACACTCTTATGGACCGGGTTGTTCGCCCCGACAGCGTCGTGCGTAATATTTGATAAGTATTCAGTGTATCCGTGTGTGTTTTTCCTGATTTGAGTTGTGACGACCTATCTGGTGAGGTCTATTTTATATATATTCCGATTGAGGAGGTAACCACTAATTGAGAGCTTAAGTTTACCGTTCAAAAGGGGATTGTACCTCGTATTTATATTGGTTTATACCGTTTATTTACTCTTCCTCATACTTGTTTACTTCTTACTATACATGATTTATTGAATCATTAGTAAGTGTTGATGTCGACCCCTCGTCACTACTTCTCCTGGGTTAGGCTAGATACTTACTGGGTACGCATTGATTTATATACTCATACTATACTTCTGCACTTATTGTGCAGGTTTACATTTCTGGTGGTCTCTTGGGTGCAGAGGCATAGCTATTGCGTGGATTTTTTGGTGAGTTGTATTCTATCTTACGATCCGCAGCATACAGAATCTCCATCAACGTTATTTATATTCTCCTCTCTAACTTGTATTCCAGACAGATGTTCTTTTTTATTATATTTCCTAGTTAATGCTCATGCAGTTTTGACACTAGGTTTTGGGGGTTCCTACTGGATGTTTAGTATGGTAGTTCACGTAATTATTATCATTTCACCCTGGAATCTTTATTTTATACTTTTTAATTAATGGAAATTATGATTTCAAGTAATAAAAATGAGTAATTAAGTTGATCAATCATCGTTGGCTTGCCTGACGACGGCGTTAGACGCCATCACGACCTATTGTGAATTTTGGGTCGTCACAGAGTTGATCGCCTCAGCGGTATCACTATGGAATCGGGTTGTTCTCCTTGACAGTTTTATGAGATGCATCTATACTTCGTGTGTGTCGACCCTTGGCAGTGTACACGATTATGGGATCGGGATGAATGCTTCAGCAGTACTATTATAGGATCGGGTCGTACCCCACGATAGAAAATTATGACATTACTTTTATTGGATCGGGCCGCTCGCCTCGGTAGAAATGTAACTGCTGAGTTTTCCTCACTTGAGATGTAACTGCTGATTTGATGTTTACCATTACGTATTCCATTTGAGGAAGTATCCGGTATTTGAGGACTTTGTGTTTATTGTTCAGTTGAGGATCGTATTATGTACCTATATTTGTTTTCTCTTATTCTTACCATACTTCGTACCTATCTACTTTTTATTGTACTTGATTTATCGGATCACTTGTAAGTGTCAATGTCGACCCCTCGTTACTACTTCTTCAGGGTTATGCTAGATACTTACTGGGTACGCGTTGATTTACGTATTCATGCTACACTTCTGCATTGATTGTGCAGGTACTGAGACAGGTACATTCGGTGGTCATCTTGGTACATAGGCGCAACTGCTGAGGAGACTTTGTGGTGAGCTTCTCTCTATGCTACGATCCACAACACATAGAGTCTCCGATAAATCCATTTATTGTATTCTTTCTATTTACTATTCCAGACAACTGTTGTAGTAACATTGTATATTCTGGTAGATGCTCATGCACTTGTTACACCGGATTTTGGGAGTTCTTAGTATATGATTATGGTTGTACCTGATATCATCATCAGTTCGCCTCATATTTCATTAATACTTTATAGCTTTATGTTTTTTTGTACTTAATTTTCTTTATTTAATGAAACCCATGATTTCAAAACCATAAAAATGGATAATTAAGTTGATGTTTCACCATTGGCTTGCCTAATGGCGACGTTGGATGCCATTATGGCCTATGGCGAGAATAGGGTCGTGACAGAAATTTAAAACAAAGTTAGATATGTTATGTAATAATTAGTTTCCTTTTTAACTTAAATTTAAAAAATAAATTATGCATTATGTATTGTTAATAATTAGTTATTCTTTTTAAATTTGAATCTAAACATATTTAACTAAAAAAATTTACAAAGTAATATGCTAATAGAAATTTTTATTAACAATATAATAATACTAAACATTGGATAATATCTATCTATCTATATAGAATAGGAGAAACAAATAATGTGATGATGCCAAGTGTCACAATAGAAATTCAACAAGTGTTAAATTTTAGGACAAAATTAGTTAGATGAGTTAATAATTAGTTACTCTTTTTTAATTTGAATTAATAATATTTAAATATCTATATATATTTAAGAAAACTATTATAAAAAATATATAAATAAATAACTTCAATCTAGAGATATATATAATGATAAGACTAATTTGTTTTTTGAGATAAGAAAGTTTTTGATTAATAATTCATATGGTCATGCTATATGGATAAGATCATGCAACTAATATTATAATATACAAAATTAAAGACAAAAACATAAAATAAGTATTTCAAGAAATGAATAAAATATGTAAAGATATAATTTAACTTATCATGTAGTTATTTTATGTAACGACCCGACCTGTTATTTTGCTTTTTAGATCTCCATTCCCCTAATTAAGAATTTCTATATGTGCCTTTACTATTTTATGACTTGTGGGGATGGTTGATTCGGGTTTGGAAATGTTGGGGTTGAAATCGGAATAATTAGTTCCTTAATAGTGGCCTAAGGTGTTCATGTTTGACTTGGCTCAACATTTTAGTAAATGACCTCGGAACCGAAATTTGATGGTGTTAATAGGTTCGTATGATGATTTTGGACTCGTGCGTATCTTCGGATCGAGTTTCGGTGACCCGGAAGTGTTTCAGCGCTTAAGTATGTTTCGATGCATTCAGAGTTGGTTGAAATGAGTTTGAAGCTTAGAAGTTAATTAATGAGGTTTTGAGGTGTGATTCTTGATCCTGGTGTTGTTTTATGTGTTACGAGGCTTCGAGTAGGTCCGCAATGTGTTTATGAACTTAGCGGTGCATTTGGACGGGGTCCCGGATAGCTCGGGTGTATTTCGGACCACTCGGAGCATGTTTGAACTTGTCTGGAAACTGCTGGTGTGCTTCGTGATCGCGAAGATGGTCTCGTGAATGCGAAGAAGGGTCCGTGATCACCAAGGTTGGCCTGGCAGTGCTTCGCAAACGCGGAGGCCCAACCGCGATGGGGAAATAGAGGAAAATGGGCAGGAGGCCTTTAGCCTATACGAACGCAACTTGGGGATCACAAACGCGGAAGGCCGGACAGTGATGCATCGTGAACGCGAAGGAGGTTTTTTGGGCAGTGGCATTTTGGCCTTCGCAATCGCGAGGCATTTTCCGCGATCGCGAAGAAGGGATCACTAGGCAAACTTGAATTTTAATACGGGACTTAGTCTCGTTTCTCTCATTTTCAACTTGGACTTGGGCGATTTTGAGAGCATTTTGTAGGGGATTTTCATCAACATCAAGAGGTAAGTGATCCCTATCAATTCTCGAGTTAAATACACGGATTATGAATACAATCTACATGAAATTAAGGGAAAAATTATGGGGTTTTCTTAGAACCTAGGGTTTGGTAAAAAAATGAGATTTGACCACGAAATTGGTTATCTAACTGGGAATAAATTATATATTTGAATTCGTGAGGTCATGGGTAACATTTATATTCGAAAAAATTCGATCATATGGGCCCGGGGGTGATTTTTATGAACTTCCCGAATTTGGTTGGAAAATTAGTTTAATAGCTAAATTATGAACTTTTGAGCATATATTTATTAGTTTATACCACTTTTGGTTAGTTTCGGAGGTCCTCGGCGTCGTTTGAGGAGATCTAGTGAGGTTGAAGAGCCGGATTGAGGACTTGGACTTAAGGTAAGTCTCTTGTTAAACCTTGTAAGAGGGAACTTATCCCCTTATGTGTATTAATTGTTGTGTGCTACTTGTTGTGGGCAGCTACGTACGCACGAGGTGACGAGAGTCCGTATATAGCTATATTAATAATATGACGGGTAGACTTAGATTCACAACATGCCTTTAATTGTGCTATTTATGCTTATCCTCTTTATTAATTTTATTGATTATGACTGAGATTGAGGATTTCAATAAACATACCTACTTAGCCTCTTACTTTGGAAAATTTAGGAAATATTTGATAAACTATAGATCCGTGTCTTCTCGCCTCACGTGTGTTTCCGCGCGAAGTAAAAAATCTCTACTTTTATGGGATCGGGTCGTTCGCCTCGGCAGTGAAATAATTACTCTTATAGGATCGGGACGTTCGCCTCGGCAGTATGGTAACACTACTCTTATAGGATCGGGTCATTCGCCTCGGTAGTATGGTAATACTATTCTTATGGGATCGATTCATTCACCTCGTCAGTACTGAATGCCACTATTCCTATGGGATCAGTCCATTCGCCTCGGCAGCTTCGTGCTTAATATTTGAGATTGAATTTGGTTTGGTAACAATTAAGTTAGCGTCTTCAAGGCTGGTTATGACACGTTTAGTGATTTGATATAGACTCATGTTTGAAATTATTGTAATTACTTTTATTTGCTTTGTTGCTACTTGTTGTACACTCACCATGTCTACTTTATGTATTTCTATTACTGTTTGACCTCTAGTAAGGGTCAAATCGATCCCTCATCACTACTTCTTCGAGGTTAGACTAGATACTTACTGGGTACGTGTTGTTTTCCGTAATCACGCTACTTCTACACTGAATGTGCAGGTACTGAGACATGTACTACCAGTAGTCACACGGGCACGTAGTCGCACTCCTACGGAGACTAAGTGGTGAGATTCTTGCCTTGCTACGACCTGCAGCATCGGAGTCTCCCTCTACCTTGTTTATTATTTCTTTTTATTACCTTTCAGACAATAGTTGTATTAGTTTTGTATACTCTCTAGATTGTTGTAACGACCCGGCCGGTCATTTTTAGTATTTTAGCCCCAATACCATAATTTATGTTTCTTTATGTTATATTGTGGTTAGTGACTCGCTAGGGTGTTTGCTTTTGGTTTCGGGTAGTTTCGGAGTGAAATGAAACACATAGTCCTTAAGTTAGAAGGTTAAGTCGTAGGAGTTGACCCTAGTTTGACTTGTGTAAATATGACTCAAGAATAGAGTTTTGATGGTCCCAATAGCTCAGTATGATAATTTTAATCTTAGGAGCGTGTCCGGATATTGATTTGGAGGTCTATAGGTCGTTTCGGCACGATTTAGCGAAAGTTGGGAAATTGAAGATTTTTGGGAAGTTTGACCAGGAGTGGACTTTTTGATATCGGGGTCGGATCCCGATTCCGAAAGTTGGAATAGGTCTATAATTTTATTTATGACTTATGTGGAAAATTTAGTGTCAATCGGAGTTGTTTTGGCATGAATCGGCGCTGATTTAGAATTTGGAAGTTCATACTTGCTTAGGCTTGAATTTGGGTTGCGATTCATTGAATTTAGGTTGTTTGATGTGATTTTTGGCCTCGAGTATGTCTGTTATGTATTTTTGAACTAGTTGGTATACTCGGGCAAGGTCCT
>AWOL01S0021616.1:0-27130 GCA_000715115.1 Nicotiana otophora | reverse complement strand
GGGGGGGGGGGGGTGTGATTCAGATCAAATTCGGAACAAGATTGGACTTATGTAAATTTGCTGAAGCTGTGCTGGTTCTGGTGTCTTCGCAACTGCGGAGGGATAGGCCATAGGTGTGGACTCGCAAATGTGAGCCACTGGTCGCAGAAGCGGATTTTTCCTAGCCCAGCTGGGATCGCAGGTGCGATAATTTATCCGCAGAAGCAGACTCGCAGATGCAGAGGCTGCCTTCGCAGAAGCGGAATTTGGGGAAGCAGCCTTGGGCAGGACCGCAAGTGCGGTCTCTTTCTATGCAGAAGCGGACTCGCATGTGCAAGCCATGGTCCGCAGAAGCGGAACTCCTGGACTTAAGTGGAATCCGCACCTGCAATGGTTTTTCCGCAGGTGCGGCGTCGCAGAAGCGACCCAAAGGCCGCAGAAGCGGAAGTCACTGGGCAGAAAAAAGGAAATTCGAGGGTTTGTTTTCATAATTCATTTTGGGATTTTGGGAGCTCGGTTTGAGGCGAAACTGCGAAGTATTGTTAGTGGAATTATTGGAGTAAGATTTCTTGACTCGATTTTGATTAAATTATACTAATCTATCATTATTATTAGCGTGTAATTAAGGATTGGAGTTGGAAAAAATGGGGGGAAAAGTGTAGAAGTTCTTAGACTAAGTGGGTTATGAAAAGCAAAATGAGGTCGAATTTGAATAATTTTTATATGGTTGGACTCAATATCGAATGGGTATTTGGTTTTTGTAATTTTGTCGGGTTCCGAGGCGCGGGCCCGGGGTGACTTTTTGGAGCGATTTTTTAATTCTTTGCTAAAATCATAATTTCAATATTTAAATTAGTTTCCTATAGTTATATTTATAGTATGAAATTATTTTGGCTAGATTCAAGCTGTTCGGAGTTGGAAAATCGAGGGAAAGACCTTCTAGTTGAGGTAAGTGACTTGTCTAACCTTGTGTGGAAGAAATTTTCCTTAGGATTTGGTATTGTTGTGCCAATTGTGATATGTGGAGGCTGTATACGTAAGGTGACGAGTGGGTACACAGGCGAAATATTGAGATTTTGGTTTTAGCTATGTAGTTTCCTTTTCATGATTTAATTGAGCTACTTTAGCATGTTATAGCCACCATGTTTAGTCTAATTCCACCTGTCTACTTGTCTTATCTCTTATTTGCAACTTGTACTACATGTTTAGTTGAATTACTTGCTTTCATAATTCCGTATTCATTATTTAACTGTGTGATCCTTTACTTGAAATTTGCTATCCTTAAAATATCTTACTGTTGAGTTTGGTGTTGAGTTGCAAAGGTCATGGTTTCTGTTGAGACAAAGTGTAAGTTGTGAAATATCGTTTTATTGAGTCGTTATATTTTTGGCATTCGTGTTATTGTTGAGAGGATTTTTTAGTTGTTTGTGCGAGGTTTCCGCCGTGCTGTTGTTGTTACTATTTGCACGAGGTTTCTCCCATGTCATTGTTACTATTAATATGCATGCGATGGTATAAGGTCTGGGTGTTGAAACACATACAATGAGATAATGTGGGCTTGATACGCATGGCTAGTAGGGGAACTAGTAGAATCCATGTGATGAGATAAGGTGGGCTAAAACGCAAGATGCTATTTCGAAAAAATAATTTTCAGAACTAAATGTAAAGACTCATGCGGTAATATAAGGAAAGACTTTGAGTTACTTTTATGATTTGGGACTACGAGGCGGTACCTCGGTAGGGCCCCCTGTTGATCTTCTCTATTTGCTGTATTTGTTTGGTTATTGTTTCCTTAACATGTAAAATTCTTATTTTCCCTTTGTGTTGTATTAACTGCCTAGATTTTGTGTTGTTAACTTTCAGTAAATTCTTTATTGTTTCACTTCCTTTGTCATTATCATTATATCATTATATTTTCTGTCTTGTTTCTCATTATCTCCAATAGGGCCTTGACCTGACCTCGACACTACTAACCGAGGTTAGGCTTGGCACTTACTGTGTACCGTTATGGTGTACTCATACTACGCTTTTGCACTTGTTTTTGTGCAAATCCAGGTATATCTTATCAGTCCCAGCACTAGCGCGATGGGCTTGCTATTGGAGACTTCAAGGTATACCTACCCACGTCTGCAGGTCTCGGAGTCCCTTTCTATCATGTTCTTCCTTATTTCTTTATACTCATATAGACAGTAATATATAGGATTGTCCAAAACTGTATCTAGAGATTGTGATTTATATTTCACCAGGTTTTGGGGAGTTGTACGCATTGTGTTTATAAATTCTATTTATGAAATTGATGGAGTTTTGAGATTCTAAATTTTATTTAATTTTTTTGTATATTGTTAGGCTTACCTAGTCTTAAAGACTAGGTGCCGTCACGACATTCTACAGAGGAAATGTGGGGTAGTGACAAGTTGGTATCATAGCTCTTGGTTCATAGGTGTTATGAATCACAAGCAATTTTACTACAGTCTCGCGGATCGGTACGGAGACGTCTGTACTTATCTTCTGGAGGCTATGGAATTGTTAAGAAAAGATCCACTTCTTTGATTCCTTATCGTGCGAAATTGTTGACTACGGGATTCTAAATTTCTATCTTTCTATTCTCTCACAGATGGTGAGGGCACGTACAACCGGATCAGATGACCAAACATCCGCGCCCCCTGCTAGAGCCATGAGAGGCCGGGTCGGGTCCAGGGCCGAGGTCGGGGTAGAGGTCTAGGACGTCCACGTGGTGCAGCCAGAGCACCTACACGAGCTGCTACAGATGAGCCACCGGTAGCTCCAGTTGGAGAGCAGACACCTAAGACGTCTGTTACTGCACCAACACTCCAGCAGACTCTCGCCCAGTTTCTGAGCATGTTCGGCACTTTAGATCAGGCAGGATTGATCCTACTTGCACCTGCCACATCTCAGGCCGGGGGAGGAGCACAGATTCCCGCTGCCCGTACCCAGAGCAGTAGGTCCAGGTTGACCAGGTCCTAGAGGTTATCCCAGTATAGACGGTCACCCCAGTTCAGACCGAGGTTAGGGCAACAGTTTCTGAGGGGGAGCAGCTCAGGCTCGAGAGGTACAAGAAGTACCACCCTCCTACTTCCAGCAGTTTGGCGTCAGAGGATGCCCAGGGATTGTTTGAGGAGTGCCACTGTATCCTCTATACTATGGGTATTGTGGAGTCTAGTGGGGTTGCTTTCACTACGTTCTAGCTTAAGGAAGCGGCTTATCAGTGGTGGCGAGCATATAAGTTGGGTAGTCCGACCGATGCAACTTCACTCACTTGGGCTCAGTTCTCAGATATGTTCTTGAGGGAGTTTGTTCACCAGAGTCTTAGAGATGCATGGCACGCAGAGTTTGAGCAATTGTGCCAGGGTTCTATGACCGTGTTGGAGTATGCGGTCTGTTTCAGTGATTTAGCTAGGCATGCACCAGCCTTGGTTACTACTGTTAGAGAGCGAGTCCGTCAATTTATGGAGGGGCTCAACCCCGGTATCATATTTAGCATGGCCCGAGAGTTGGAGATCAACATCGCATACCAGCAAGTAGTGGGGATCGCTGGGAGATTAAAGGGTATACCGGCCTGGGAGAGAGAGAAGAGGTAGACCAAGAGGCCTCGCGATTCTGGCACATATAGTGGTACTCGTGCCCCAGTTGCAACTCGTCATGGTAGGGGCTATGTGAGTCGCCCTATTCATTCCACACTTCCAGCCTCCAGCAGTATTCCGGCCACACCTAGACCTCAAGGTCCCTATTATGCACCGCCATTGTCTAGTGCACCTCCTGCACGATGTGCTTTAGCCGGTCTGTACAGTCGATCGGGCCTGATCCAGCCACAATAGTCACGTCCTCTGAGAGCCTGTTTTGAGTGTGGTGACACTCGTCATATGTTAAGGGATTACCTCAGACTCAGGAGGGGTGTGCATCCACAGGCTACTTAGGCTCTGTGTGTTCCACCGGGTCGTCAGGCCATAGTTACCGCACCAGTTGCCACTCCACCTGCACAACCAGCTCGAGGTGAAGGTCAAGCAGGTAGAGGTCGCCCTAGAAGGGGAGGCCAGGCCAGGTATTATGCTCTTCCTGCTAGGACGGAGGCAGTTGCATCCGACTCAGTCATCACAGGTATTGTTTAGCATAGAGATGCATCAGTCTTATTTGATCCAGGCTCCAGTTATTCCTATGTGTCATTTTATTTTGCTCAGTATTTATGTGTATCCCGCGATTCTTTTAGTTCTCTTGTCTATGTGTCCATACCTGTGGGAGATTCTATTATTGTTGACCGTGTGTATTGGTCGTGTTTAGTTGTTCTTGATGGTTTTGAGACCAGAGTTGTTCTATTATTGCTTAATATGGTAGATTTTGATATTATTTTGGGCATGGACTGATTGTCTCCTTATCATGCTATTCTCGATTGCCATGCCAAGACAGTGACACTGGCTATGCCAGGATTACCACGAATAGAGTGGAGAGGTGATTTAGATTATGTTCCTAGCAGGGTTATCTCATTTCTAAAGGCTCAGCGTATGGTTGAGAAGGAGTGTAATGCTTATCTAGGTTTCGTGAGGGGTGTCAATGTTGATACTCCTACCGTAGAGTCAATTTCGGTAGTGAGAGATTATCCAGATGTATTTTCGGAGGATATTTCGGGCATGCCACCCGACAGGGATGTCGATTTTAGCATTGATTTGTTATCGGGCATTCAGTCCATTTCTATTCCACCCTATTGTATGGCCCCATCAGAGTTGAAAGTGTTAAATGAGCAGTTGCAAGAGTTGCTTGATAAGGGCTTAATTTGGCCCAGTGTGTCGCCTTGGGGTGCTCCAGTTTTATTCGTAAACAAAAGGATGGTTCTATGTGTATGTGTATTGATTATTGCCAGTTGAACAAGGTTACAGTGAAGAACATGTATCCATTGCCACGTATTGATGACCTATTTGATTAGATACAGGGTGCCAGAGTGTTCTCTAAGATTGACTTGCGTTCAGGCTATCATCAGTTGAAGATTTAGGAGCCAGGTATCTCGAAGACTTCCTTCAGGACTCGGTGTGGTAATTACAAGTTCCTTGTGATGCCATTTGGGCTGACCAACGCCCTAGCATCATTCATGCACTTGATAAATAGTGCATTTCAGCCCTATCTTGACTCATTTGTCATTGTGTTTATTAACGATATTCTGGTGTACTCCCGGAGCCGTAAGGATCATGAGCAGCACTTGAGGACCGTGCTTCAAACCTTGAGAGAAAAGAAGTTATAAGAAAACATTTTAAAGTGTGAATTCTGGCTTGATTCAGTAGCATTGTTTTTGGGCCATGTAGTGTCGAGTGAGGGGATCAAGGTAGATCCAAAGAAGATTGAAGCAATACAGAGTTGGCCCAGATCGTCTTCAGCTACGGATTACTGTCGATTTGTAGAGGGTTTCTCGTCTATTGCAGCACCTATGTCCTGATTGACCCAAAAGGATAATCTGTTCAGGTAGACGGAGGAGTATAAGGAGAGCTTTCAAAAGCTCAAGACAACTTTGACTACAACCCCAATGTTGGTGTTGCCTTCGGATTCGGGGTCTTATAGTGTGTACTGTGATGCGTCGCGTGTTGGTCTTTGCGCAATGTTAATACAGGACGGTAGGGTGATTTTATATGTGTCTAGACAACTGAAGGTGCATGAGAAGAACTATTATGTCCACGGCCTTGATTTAGCAGCTATTGTTCAAGCCTTAAAGGTCTGGCGACACTATTTGTACGGTGTCCCTTGTGAGGTCTATACCGACCACCAGAGTCTACAACATCTATTCAAACAGAAAGATCTTAACTTGCGGCAGTGGAGGTGGTTAGAGTTGCTTAAGAACTATAATATCACAATTCTATATCATCCCGGGAATGAAATTTTAGATTTTAGATGGTATAAAGATGTTTTATTATCCAGAGTAATGGAATTACCAGAGTATAATAGCATTCACTGGAAGTCCAAATTTATTGATGGGCTCCTAACACTCTTTGTTGAAAGGGTTAGAAAAACTCTCCGTGAAATTGCAATGAGTATAGATTATAATAGCTATTCTTATGGAAAGCTTATTAGTGTATGTACATAAGAAGGCTTAGCTATATGCAATGAAATTAAGTTAAGTCAGAAAATTAAGAAACATTATCTTAATGAAAGACAACAGTTAGGAGAATTCTGTGAACAATTCGCCATAGATATTCCTAAGAATAAAAGGTGTCTCATAGACAAAAGAAAGAACCTTATAGGTATAAAAAGAAGAACAGAGGATCTTCTAATAAAAGATTTAAGTGAAAAGATAAGAGAAGAAAGGCTTATAAGCATAGAAAGGATTTTATAAATTCAATACGCCTAATGCATGTTACAAATGTGGCATGATAGGTCAGTATGCTAGAGATTTGCAAAGTCAAAGATAAAATTAAAAACCTTGACCTAGATGATAATATTAAGGACTCTTTATACAAGATTATGTTAAATTCTTCTCAGAAAAATTCACCAGAAAATAGTGATAGAGAAGATTCATCAGCTAATGAGGATCTAAGGGCTCTACAGGAGGAAGAATACCTTCCCTCAGAAGACGAATGTGGACCCTGCAAACAGAATCAAGATCAGCGTTGTAATAACAATACAAATGATGAATTTTTTAATATTTATTCTCAATTCAAAGACTTAAAAGTCAATATCCTGACTAATGATAGTCTATTAGAACTTATCAGGGTTATTTAAGACCCAGAATTAAGTTCCCAGATAATTGATCAAATGGACAAAATTCAGGATAAAATTCCTATAAGTCCAGAGATTGAAAAAATTCTGTATCAAAAGGGACCATATACAATGTATGATATTAAAAGAATTTTGAGAGAAAAAATTCCAGTCATTGATAGGTCAACTAGTGTTCAAGATTTGAAAAATGAGATTCATAATCTCAAAGAAAAAATCTCGGACTTAAAGGCTTCTAATATAGCCTTAGAAAAGAGAATTATCATATTGAAAAATTCTCATGTCCCTACAAGTCAGGAATTCAGTACTAATATTACTGAAGAAGGTTTTAATGATATTAATGTTGGTACCTCTAAGGATGCGGCAAAAGATTATTTTCTAGGAGCAGTTAATATGGCTGATAATGAGTTTTTACAAAAATTTCAGCTATTTACTACTCAAAAGTTTTTTAAAAAGTTACTCTTTTAATAGATTATAACTTCAAAAAAGAGTTTACTGCTTTATTTGATAGTGGTGCAGATTTAAATTGTATAAAGGAAGGAATAATACCTTCAAGATGTTTTCATAAAACTACTCATAGATTAAGAAATGTCAGTGGTGATAAAATGAGTATTTCTTATAAATTACCAAAGGCTTATATTTGCCAATGAAAAGTTTGTATACCTGAAACTTTTATCTTGGTCAAAGATATATCTCATGAGATCATATTAGGAGTCTTATTTTTCCATCATATAATTCCTTTTACTAGATGGGATGCCAAAAGTTTTATCGGAACTTTTAATAACAAAGATATTAGTTTTGATTTTATAACTCAACCGTTTAAAAGATTTTTAAATGAAATAACTAAGAATATCTCTGCGAAAAATAGACAAATTGATTTCTTAAAAAATAAAATTTATAGTCTTACTATTGCACAGAAGATTTGCAAAGCCCAGAGCTTATAGAAAAAAATAATTTTTTGAAAAATCAGTTTTCATTACAAATATGTGGTGACCATCTAACCCAATTTTGGAATAGAAAAAAGCACATAGTCAGTCTTCCCTATGAAAAAGACTTTTCGGAAGATAATATTCCTACTAAGGCAAGACCTTGCCAAATGAATTCAGAATATTTGGAATTATGCAAAAAAAAAAAATAGATTCTTTGCTGCAAAAATGTCTTATAAGACCTTCAAGGTCTAAATGGTCATGTACTGCTTTTTATGTTAATAAACATGCTAAACAGGAACGAGGAGTTCCAAGGTTAGTTATTAATTATAAGCCCCTTAATAAAGTTTTAAAGTGGATTAGATATCCAATACCTAATAAAAAGGATTTATTGGATAGATTGCATGATGCCATAATATTTTCACAATTTGATTTAAAATGTGAATATTGGCAGATTCAAATATCCGAGTTAGATAAATACAAAACTGCTTTTAATGTCCCAATGGGTCAATATGAATGGAATGTCATGCCGTTTGGTTTGAAAAATGCCCCTTCTGAATTTCAAAAAATAATGAATGATATCTTCATGCTTTATACAAATTTTATAATTGTTTTTATTGATGATATTTTAGTATTTTCAAAAAATATTAAAATTCATTTTAAACATTTGGATCTTTTTAGAAAAATCATAATTCAATTTGGCTTAGTCATTTCTAAACCAAAGATGGCCCTTTTCAGACCAATATAAGATTCTTAGGTCGTACTATTCAAAATGGAAGAATAGTTCTGATCCAAAGAAGCATTGAGTTTGCATCTAAATTCCCTGATGTCATAACTGATAAGACTCAACTCCAAAGATTTTTGGGAAGCCTTAATTACATTTCTTCTTTTATAAAGGCTTTTGCTAAGGATGCTTCAATTCTTTATGAAAGATTAAAGAAGAATCTGATAATTTTGATGAGAAATTAATAAATTTCTTCCAAAATAATTTTTATAATGATATTAGTGGTCACAATAAGATAGTTGCTTTTGTACCATGGTTTATGTCTAAATACGTTGATGGTTATATTTTCATGCTAGAAAGAGATTATAAACTTAATAGTGGTGAAATTATTAGATCCTTAATACTCAATATTAAAGCATTTAAAGAGTTTTCATCACTTAAAGAAATTTGTATGCATTGAAATATACAGGGTCATAGGCCAAACTGGTCTGTACTGTCCCTATAAGGGATTTTTTACAGTTTTGGTTTCTGCCATCTCTTAGAGCTGCTATAAAGCTTTCAGGTAAGCCTCTTAAAGTAAGTGGCTTGAAGGCAATTTGTATTAAATTGATATGCAGAAATCTATGAGTTTTCCTGTAAGGGGCTAAATCATTTTAAGATAATAATCTAAAGGTAGCATGATCACTATCTACTATGATGGTCTCTTCAGTGGTTTTAAGAACTTGTTTTAAACCTAATTTTTCAAAGGTACCTAATTGGTATATAACCTTAGGTTGGATTATAGGAATCGTCCATTTATTAAGTAGATCTAATTGTTGGGGGCATATACTACTCTTCTTTCCTATTGTTTTTAATATATATATATATATATATATATATAAGGTACCTAATTGGTATATAACCTTAGGTTGGATTATAGGAATCGTATATATATTCTTCTTCTCATGTATTCTCATATTTTATTTAAATAAAATAAAAAAAATTATATAATCTTTTATAAAATTATTTATCTACATAAATAACATTAACTGCTACGCAAAAAAATTTCATGTTCTTCTTCGTAATGTAACACTCAAAAAGACATTTTGAAAATTTTGGTCAAATACAATTTGCTGTTCAAAATTATTTTTTTATTGATTAGTCAAATACAAACTATTTCTCTCAAAAAGTATTTTTTCGAAAATCACTTATTAAAATACATAATTTTAAGAAACTTGACCATATAAATCATCAACTTGTGAAGATGGGACATGTTAATTTTATTTGCTATGCCTGTCTAGCACAATACCTGAACACTGTGAAAAATCAAATTGCATTATAGAATATAGAGCCTTTTAAAGGAACGAAGCATCTGAAATAATTATTTTCCAATTGATAAGAGGAATCTACGTACAACCTTCCAAAAGCTGAGTCACGAATTATCACAAAATCTTAATGATCCTTAATGAGGAATATTCCTTATTAAAGGGGACCATCTTAATTAATAGTATATACCTTGGCAAGGGTTTATAATAAAGCACATGTATTACGGATTAACTATAGAACTAATTACTCTAAATCTCACGTAAATGAATAGAGAACTGCCAAAGGATGAATAATTGGAATGCCACTTGCAGTCTCCTCACGTGTTAACTTTACCTCGACTCAACAACTCAGTATAATCTCACTGGTGGGGTCTGGGGAGGGTAGTGTGTACGCAGACCTTATCCCTACCATGAGATAGAGAGGCTGTTTTCAATATACCCTCGGCATTCTTCCCTCAAAGAACTACTCACCTTGCTCTTGAGCAATCCCTTTAAATTGATTGGAATAAAATGACCTCATTTTAGAAATTGAACATACATTTAAACTTAAACCTAAGGTCAATTAAGAAATTTCAAGCTTTATCTGATTTAGTTTCTTGATCTTCCAATTCAAAAAATTTGACAATAATTCGTAGTTGGCTTGGTATATTAAAGAAAAAAATCACGGTGATCTTTCACATTATGTGACGAATTAGCTAAAAATCGATTAATTTACCAGTACAAAACTCTCACATGAGATAGAATATTGAAATGGTGCTATATCTTTGCTTTTTTCCCCAACAAATTTCTAAACGTAAGATAAATTGATACTTACTAGTTACTAAAGATAATGGCAAATCTAGTAAAAGGAAAGTACTTTGCTCCTTGTTTGGTCAGAGAATAAGTAAGAAAGAATAATTAGTAAAGATAATGGTAAATCTAGTAAAATTTTGAATTAAACAATTTGCTAGTACTTTTTAATTTCGAAAGGGAAATATGAATCTGGTAAAACAATTGGAGAGGAGAACAAAGATAGGGGAAGGACAAAGACAAAAGGAAAAGCAAGCGAGGCAGATTGTCCTTTCATATATCGAAAAAAAAGATAAAAGTGGACACAACTCTCTCTTCTCTTTTATTTTCTCTATTAGTTTTTCTTTGTTCGGTTTTACGTAAAGGTAATTAGTTAATTAATTAATTGAGGGTAAAATTGTCAGGAAAGTGGACCTGCAAATTGTAATTGCATCTTGTGTCAGTTCTATTCCTCTGTCACATTTCCCTATGAAGCGTATACTATTTAATTATAGGTAAATCAGAAAATCCTCCCAAAATTTTCCACCGCATTGTCTCCTGCAAATTGCACACCACCTGTTATCCCCCGAGAGCTGCAAAGGAGAATACTAAAAGAAAAGAATACTACACAATTTAAGGTTTGAACTTCATAAGTTAGATATTTAAAAGTTTACTCCTTTCGTTATCATTTTTGTGATGTTTAATCTATTTTAAAAAATGATGATTTTATTTCAAAAATAATACTATAACATTAAGTTTTCCGTTCGTATAATTTATAGTTACATAAGTATTTATAAATGTTTTAGATCACAAATTTTACAAAATCTTTCTCTTTCTTAAACTTTAACTTCGTAACCAGTCAAATAAAATTACTTTTATGAGACTAAAAAGAATAATAACTTTAGTATTAACTCATTTGCTTTATAAAGTCATAAATTTGATATTTGACAAAATTTTACAAGTATTTTACATATGTATTATATTTATTATTTCTTTTATTTCAATTTATGCGACACTTTTATCGATATTTTAACTATTGGATTGAGCCAATCTAATTTACTTTAAAAAATTGATCAAATTGAGAAACAAAATGTACCACATAAATTCTAACTTGTTTTTTTTTTCTTTTTTTCTTTGTAACGTAATATGCAACACTGGTTTCCGATTTCACTTGAACTCATCAAACAAAGGCTCGATCCCTTTCTTGTGAGGGAGATTCACTTTTAACCAACATGGTTTCAAAACATCCTTAGGGGTTCCACCCCCAAGCCCCAAGAGAGAAATATTACCTGCCTTGTGTAACATATGATTTAATTGAATGGGAAAACAATAAAGAGAAACGATAAAAATGAGTAAAAAGTTTCAAGATTACTATCGTCGTTAATCCTTAGCCATAAGTGACCCCGTAACCGATGCCTTTGCATTTATCAATTCTCCATTTTGGCAATTGCACTCTTCTTTCTTGCTCTTATCATCTCATTCATGACCAACTCCCCCCGCACAACACACCACCACCACCACCTTCGAAATTTAAACCAAGTTTCCATATAAATTGACTCGTGTCCGTTGAAATTTCAATATTACCAGTTTGCCCATCACTTCCTCAAAGAGGGTATGTTTTGCAAGATTTCATGCATGTGACAACACTATGTCCTATTTGGTAAATAGCAAAACATCCTTAATAGAGCATTTTGGTTCACCATTTATAAGGATTATAAATAAAAAAATTGGCACTCTGTCCAACAACTATTGCCTTTGTACAAATCCAAATTTATGTTGTTGTTTTGTTCTTGCTCTTGTTCCTCCCTCCATTCTCTTACGGTCTTACCCATCCCTCTTTTCCCTTTACACTGCATTTTTACTGACCAGAGGCTAAGTGAAAAGATCAGAGATAGAATTAAAGAAGCAAATCTAATTTTCTTTGTTTTGGGTGTCTCAGGTAAAGATTCAATATTTGATCGGTCAGAGAAAAAAAAAAGGAGTAACAGGAAGAGTACTTTTTATTTCTTTTAATTATTCTTTTTGGTCTGAAATTGCTGTGTCAGTCATTGGAGTACAACACACATGGAACATGGTTGATAAATCAAGAAAGGAGAAAAAAGGTTAAAGTGAACTTTGCTCTCATTTGAGTTGTTGGTTTTAGTTTTGTTTGGTAGAGAAGAACAGAAAGATCAAAAAATGGGTTGCTGGTATTCAAGATTAGAGAGAGAAGAGTTGGTTTCGAGATGCAAAGCTCGAAAGAGGTACATGAAACAGTTAGTGAAATCAAGACAGGCTTTCTCTGCTTCTCACTCTATGTACTTACGTTCACTTCGAAACACTGGCTCTGCTTTGCTTCAGTTCGCTACCGGAGAAACCGATCTCCACCCGCACAACCACCACCTTCCTCCACTTCCTCCATCACCACCACAACCGCGACGACTCGCCACCCCACCACCGCCGCCGCCACCACCAATGAGCCCCACATCCTGGACCACCTCCACCACCACATCCTCCGCCCTTCCACCACCCCCTCCTCCGCCACCTCCACCGCCGCCTCCGGCGGCGTCAAACTGGGATTTCTGGGACCCATTTGTTCCGCCTCCGTCATCTTCGAGGTCGGTGACTGAGGAGGAATGGGAGGAGACAACTGTTACGTCCGAGGTGGCGGTGACCACCACGGTCGGAGCGGCGAGCGTGGCAGCTCCGCCGTCAGTGGTGAGTCAGTTTTCTAAAGAGACAACGACTACGAGTGAGCTGGCGGTGGTAGTCTCTACGAAGGGTAAAGACTTGGTAGAGATCATAAAAGAGCTTGATGAGTATTTTCTAAATGCGGCAGATGCAGGTGGTCAACTCTCATTGCTTTTGGAAGTTCCCAATTGTGCTTTTTCCGACCAAAGATCTTCAGGTATGTAACGCTTTAATTGCATGAAAATATGCACATTTACACATAAAATCACATGGTACAACATGTTAAAGAACTATGTAAAAATTGGTTCTTGTGGTTTAAATTGTGTAGAAAAGTTGAGTCCATTTTCATGGACATTTGGAGGCAGTTCAAGATGGAATGGAATTGGAAGATTTTGTGATGATCCAATGAACAAAGCTAGCAATGGGGTAAATGGTGCCAAAGCTTCCCATTGTTCTACAGTGGAGAGATTATATGCTTGGGAGAAGAAACTCTACCTAGAGGTCAAGGTAAACAACACCGAAGTTCCCATCTTTTTTATTGCAAAATTTCAGAGCCCTGAGTCACGGGTTCGAGCCGTGTAATCATGCTTGCATTATAGTAGGCTGCCTGCCCTGCATCCTTTGGGTGCGACCTTTTCCCGAACTCTGCGTGAAAGCAAGATGCTTGGTGTACCGAGCTGTTTTTTCAAATTACCCAATTATATATTGTATTATTTTCCATAAACTTTATTTGGCGATTGCATTTTATTTTGTCATGGTGTAATTTTGGTTTTGACTTGTAGCATGCTGAGGCATTGAAATTGGAGCATGAGAAAAGGGCAGCTCACGCGAGGAAGCTAGAGATGAAGAGGGCTGATTATGTAAAGACAGAGAAAGCGAAGAAGGAAGTAGAGAAGTTGGAATCACAAATGATGGTTGCTTCCCAAGCTATTGAGACTACATCAGCTGAAATCATCAAATTAAGGGAGTCAGAGCTCTACCCGCAGCTTGTTGATCTGGTCAAAGGGTTAGTCCTCCTTTCTAACCCCTCTCTCGTAGAAAAATTGAAAGTAAATTCCTTGATCACTTAAAAGATAATTATATCTAACCGTTCCAAGAGAAGTTGAATTAGCATATTAGAATGTAAGGCATATTTGCTGATACAACATATTAAAATACCTTTAAATTCTCAGGTGAAGTTAAAATTTCATTCCTTCCTTCAATATTGTCCCGAATATCTTGTTTATTTTTCTTTACTTAAAACAAATGTCTTTTTCCCTAAGAAGTAGCAGATCTTTTAGTACAAGAAGTAGCAAATTACAGGGGGCTGTCTCGTCTCGTGCCTGTCATAGCTCAGTGAATAAGTGAGTAAAGAGATTTTTCCTTTTGTTTTTTCGGGGGGGTCAAAGTCAGCTCTAGGAATTTGTACAGAGATATTTATGAAAAGCAACGAATGGCTCTCCGTACAATTAAAGCTTTTGACTCCTTTAACTGATTCGGTCCATGTCTTTGATTTGCCTTTTTACCACCTAAAAATATACGAAAGCAAGCATAAAACAGTCTGCTGTACTGTAACAAAAAACCGTGAAGAGACTGGGAGACCAACTTCGATCAATTCTTTTTTCTTCTGGTTTTTATTTGAAAAGCACTTGGTATTCAAGATTAAATTTTTCTTAGGAGTGAGGCTGCACTTTCAATCACTAGGACAGATTTGACTATTTCAAGATTTTCATCATTCCAAGTTATGTCATTGGATCACCTATATTAGCCAATAGTTAAGAGTTACTAGTATTAATTGGGTCATAGTAATTCCTAAGTACCTTTTGCTTTTAATGTCAAGATCAGGCCAAGTACTCTTTAATTATTTCTTTATTTTTTGGGGAAGTACTCTTTAGTGAGACTTTCATTTACTAAGAGCTCCCTTTTAAATTTTCAAAGTGGTTTACAATTGACTGAAATTTAGGTTATCCTCCCTGTTTCTTTTCCTTTTTTGGGGGGGGTGGGGGTGGGGGGGTTCAAATAGAAGTTAGAGTATGGGTGTCAATGGGCCGAGCCGGTTCCGTGTCTGGCCAGTGAAAATTTGAACCGAAACAGTTCCGGGCCTAAGGGGCTGGGCTGTTTTTTTGTGTGTGTATTTTGATTTTTGTATAACTATCTTAATTTATATTAAGATAAAGTAAAAATGTAAAACATAAAAACAATCTTATAAAAAGAGTGTTTGCATAATTTCAAAGGCTTTAAAAGCCTTATATTTGAATATTTCATTAAGACTTTAAGATGATACAATGAAGATGGAAAAAAAATTAACTTATAATTTGCAAGTTCTTTTTTTAATTCAAACTTGCAAATTAAAGTTTACATTTTACTACAACTAAATTAAAGAAAAAATAGTAAATTCAAATTTGAATTATTAAATATAAATCAAGAACTTCAAAGGTTTTGCATTGCCTTAGTAAGTTCTTCATAATCAATATGAACTTCTTGGTTATCTTCAGGAGTGTTAAATTCAGATGGGTTACCATGTGTTAATATATCTCCAAGTTCCTCGTCGTCTGGTTTATCAACATCTTCACGTCCCTGATTTCTTCGTTCCGATCTAATCCAATCTCTGAAACATACTCTCTCCGTTTCAGTTTATGTGAACCTATTTCCTTTTTGGTCCGTTCCAAAAAGAATGACCCCTTTCTAAATTTGGAAACAATTTTGCTTAAATTTACAATCCTACCCTTAATGGGAAGCTTTTATAACCACACAAATACTTTGGGGCTATTTTTGACTTGTTTAGGACCACAAATTCCAAAAATCTTCATTTTTTCTTAAACTCCGTGTCCAGTCAAACAGGTTCACATAAATTGGAACGGAGGTCGGAGGGAGTACTAAAACTTCCAAAGCATAACTTCCCAATGAGTGACGGGTGTCTCCTAGTTGTTGTCTTGCTTGACTAAATGCACTCTCTGATGCAACAATTGAAATTGGCACATTTAGCACATCCCGAGCCATAGCAGAAAAAACAGGAAATTGCTTTTCATTCTCATGCCACCATCCCATTGTGCGTGGCTCTATTTGCTTTTGCAAGTATAATTGAAGTTCATCAATGTTCCTGCTACTGGTTTGAGTGAAAGGAAATATAGACCAAATATTATAACCATCAAGGCCTTCATCTTCATCCATAGTAGTAGATGCAGTAGAAGTAGTACAATGCATAGTGGGATTAACATTGCCTACATTAATAGCATCATCATCGATTATATTTGCATAATAATTATATAATTGTTGTAAATAATCATTTAGCTTGTTCATACAATAATATATATATGGGGTTTCGGTTGGTCCAATCTCCATATGAGTATATAAAACATTGATTAATTGGTGACAATTAGACATCTTAATAGAAGGATTTAAAACAGCATCAATTAAGTAAATAGGAAGAATTGGAAAGAAATATTTTTTGAATTTTGCTTGCATTTTTTCAACAGCATCTTTATATTTTTCTTTCTTCTTAAATTCAGAGATTAGAAAAGAAATTTCAGCTCTATATGTACTAAAGTCATAGTAACAGTAGGGCAATATGCTCCAGAAAACTCAATAGTAACTGTATAAAATTTATGTAAAAATTTAACATCATTAATGGCCTCCCAAGTATTAGTTGTTAACATACGGTTTGGATCAGTACAATGCGCATTAGCAATTTCAGTTATTGGCAATATATATTTGTATCAACATTTTAAAAATAAGTATGTATAATTCCATCTATATTATTATCAGGTGATGTTTCAGAAACATGTGTAAAGTCATTTAAATTACTACTAGAAGTTGAAATAGTACCTCTTTTTCTATTTCCCCGATTACCCCTATTAGCAACCTTATTACAAACTCTTTTTGCAGCAATAAACATATTGTGAAAATTTAACTACTAATAAAAATTAAATATGCAAATAAAATATTAAATAAGAGAAAGAGTTGGAAGGAGTGCACCGAATTCCGCAATAAATTGAACACTTGATGATTTTTGAAGTCTTGAAATTGAATTTCGCAACTCCGATGTTACCACGAAGAAACGTCAATTGTTCAAAGTTCAAACTTCAAATAATACCATAAATAAAATTCCAAAAAGAAATGAGAGCCAAATAGTTGATTGCAATTTAGGTGAAAAATGAGAGAATGACAATTGAGAATTTGGGTTTGAGAATTGAGAGATGAGTGAAGAAATGAAGAAGAGGGGGGTATATTTATAGTTTTTCAAAGGACTAAATTAGTAAATACTAAAGTGTTATTTTTGAAAAAAAATGCCCGAAAAAGGGGCTATTCTTGCAAAATAGCCGTTGGCCAACGGTCAAAATGGCAGCTGACCGTTGCCAACTATATTAAAAAAAAATTGATTTATATCCGTTTAACCGGTCCGGTTAACCGGTTCGAATTTGACTTGACAGTACCGGTTCTGACCGGTCCGGTTAACCGGTTCGAATTTGACTTGACAGTACCGGTTCTGACCGGTCCGGTTAACCGGTACTTCTATCCTACCCGGCACAATCTGTTCCCCGTCCCAACCCAGCCCTGCCCAGCCCCCTACCTACCGGTCCGGGCTAAAATCGGTCTGGGCCGGTCCGGAACCGGGTCGACCCAGTCCGTTTGACACCTATAAGTTAGAGACAGTACATAATTATGAACATACCGTAAAGAGACAAAGGCCCCTACTGCCTTCTGTTGCATAACGAACACTTGCAATATTAATAGCAAGACTTTGGCATTGGGATAAAGTTAAGAGAATCAATTTCGCTCCTTTCTATCTCACGGGACAATGTTAATGTACAAACTAGCACCCTGTGAGGAAGGATGGGTTAATTCTGTCACATTTTAGGGAAACCATTTTTCGAGCTTCATCAAAAAAGAAAATATGGCAAAAATCCTTTAAACTTTACCTTCTCTGTTTTGTCTTCCCTCTCCTTATTGTTTGTGGTTTGCAGATTGATGTACATGTGGAGAAGCATGTACGAGTGCCATCACGTTCAAACACACATAGTTCAGCAGCTGAAGTATCTCAATTCCGTGCCATCAACTTATCCCACCTCTGAGATTCATCGACAATCAACACTACAACTTGAACTTGAACTGGAACAATGGCACCTATCATTTTGCAACCTAGTGAAATCTCACAGGGAGTATATTCAGTCCCTTACCGGCTGGCTCCGTCTTAGCCTCTTCCAACTTGGAAATAATCCAGTACAGAAGACGAGCCAGGACAGTGCAGTTTACTCCCTTTGTGAAGAGTGGCATCTTGCAGTTAACAATGCTCCGGATAAAGTAGCATCGGAAGGAATCAACAGTCTACTAACTGTTATCCATGCCATTGTGGTGCAGCAGGCAGAAGAGCTCAAGCAAAAGAAGAAATCAGAGATGGCATTCAAAGAGCTTGAAAAGAAGGCTTCTGAGCTTCGGTCATTAGAGTCCAAGTATGGCCCATATTCTATACCTGATTCCTCTAGCAGTACGAGGAGCAAGAACCCTGTGACCGAGAGACGAGCTAAGGTGGAGGTGCTAAGAGCGAAAGCTGAGGACGAGAAGGCCAAGTATGATAAAGCAGTGAGTGTAACAAGGGCAATGACATTGAACAATCTACAGATGGGTTTGCCTCATGTTTTTCAGGCTGTGACGGGATTTGCCAATGTGTGGACACATGCATTTGAGTCGGTATATAATCAAGCAAAAAATACTGATCAGGTGCATGATTTGAAGAGGATTTTACCTTGAGATACAGAGCAGCTTCCTTGTGGCCAGCAGAAAAAATGTATATACGTGTTCTTGAAACTTGTTTTCCCCTCCAGCAGCCTGGAGGGTTTCTTAGTATGTGCTATAATTTATTGGGAAACTCAGGAATGCAGATTTTCTTGAGAGTGAGCAAAAGAGATGATTTTGGTTTAAGCAATCTCTGACAGTGCAAGTATGGCTGCCGACGGAGGTAGACGATATAGGTTGCTAGCCTTTGGCATTAGAGGATGTTAGGATTTTTTAAGTATGTTTTAGCTTTGCTCAGGAAACAGTTATGTGTTTTCCATTTTTCCTTTTGGATGGATGTTGGGGAAAGTAGTTTTGTGGAAACTGCATTTATATGTAGTTCTGTGTTGCTTTCGATCGTGTACTCGCTGGTTTTACTTGTTACTTTTAAGTCTTAAACGAGTGTGAGGCGTGGTAATTTCTACGCTTGAATTTTCCCTTTACTGCAGGTCTTTGACCAGCGTTGGGATTATAATCCACCCTATACAAGTTGAATACAGGGTGCTGGGAATATTGGTTTCTTGACAAACAAGTTAGATGCATATTTGAAGAAGTGTACTATAAGTGAACGTATTCTAGTAACTACACAAGGTCACCAAACAAACAAACAAACAAACAAGTTGTGCCAATATCTGTTTCGATCATATTAAAGTTCCACAGGGAAGTGCATATGCTATACTTGATTAAAACACAGCTCCCAGAAAATGGAAACGTGAATTTTTTCAAAAAGAGTTTGCTAGTTCTGATCAGGTAACCTTGTTTTCCTTAATGGATATTCTTCACTTTAATGTAAAGTGATAAGTTAGTACGCTAGATCCAAGTCGCACACATTTCGTTGAATCTTCCTCAAATTTTAAAACGGAAGTGTCTTTAGTTGCATTTTCCTACAATGTTCAAAAAATTACTTCAGATAGTATGAACTTAGCTGTATATTTCCTTTTGGAAAATTACACCATTTCAGCTATGTACAAAATTTACAGGTGAAAAAGGGCCCCCGCATTTGACCAAATATTGAATGCACTGCTTCCAATTACCAATCTTCTATTTCATCGTCCGACATATCCAGCTTCTTCTCATGAAAACAGGCGCTACCCCCGTCATCTTCAACCATATCGTCTGCTTGGAAACTTTCAGATGCTCGGCAACCAAGCCATTTCAGAGCAGGTCTATACTCGGTTGCCATAACTATCTGATTCGACAATGTTAAGCTATTACACAAGTCACCCCTCTGACTCAACATTTGACACTGCAAGCACACCAATTTGGTAAGGATGAAATCAAGTCCAAATCAGTGGACTAGAGGTCAATTAGAACACTAAGAAATTATAGTAGTGCTTCCTAAGCCACTCCTTTAGTAAGGAACATTATATTTAAGGACTTGATCAGGACTAATCCATGTGCTAAGATTTATATCAGCAAGATCAAGAGCAAGGTGCAGAGGACGTGACAGCAAGAAACTTACCTTACTGCGGCGCAATGATTGTTCAACCTTCCATAGTTTTGGACGTCGAATAGCATGCCACCTGATTTCTCACATGAATTTATGATAAATGATTTTAGCTACTTCATATAAACAAATATAAACAGGTAACTTCTTTATACCTGGAAGGCACTGGATGAGCATTCCCAAATAATACTCCTCTGGCAGCAACTGAAGCAGCAGCTGACTGTACAATGTTCTCAGCTCCAAAGTCTCTGGTTAGAAGTCTGTTAAGTGAAGATAGAAGAAACTCAGCATCGCTTAAATATGATGCCACAAGCCATGCGTCATCTATTGCTTCTTCATTCAAAAAGTCTAAAACTGCAACAAGATTGAAAATCAGAAGTTAAAAAAGACAACCAAAAGGACCGTTTATCATATGCATCAGCTAAGCTTCTATAGATGTGTTTCTTCAGAAAATGCAAGCTTAGTCTATGCACAGATATGATAACTATCAGTCTTTTTTATCCCATATCATGAACAATCCATTAGGTAGTAAATATAAGCTGAACAGAGGAAACCGTTATTTCTCCTCTAATCTAGGTAAGAATTTCAAAAACACATGTTATCTCAACATTCAGTTTGCTGGTAAAATTCACCACAAAGGAAAATGCAGAACAAAATAGACCAAAAGAAGTTCAAGCCATTGGGTCTTGTGCTGAACCTAGTGCTGTTTCTGATATAGCTCACATAAAAATCAGTTATGCACAGAATGGCGGATTTGGTGCTAGAAACCCAAAAAGAAAAAGGAAGGGGGCTGGATCTGGGGCTTAAACAGAGTCCAGTATCACTCCAGTGAAGTTCATTCTAAGAACATGCAAAAATCAAATAATATGACCATATTAGCTGAAAAACCCATACACCTGAAGAACAAGAATTACCATTTTCATGTAGAAAATCAGAAAGAGTCCTCGCTTGCCCATGTGCTTGACAAAGTACAACTTCTGGAGCATCCATTTTAAGAGGAAATCTCACAAATTTTTCCTTCAGAATAAATGCATCTCTATCTACAAGAAAATGAGTATGTATCAGAGGTTTTGCCAAAGACAGTTCTCTCAATTATCCACCATCATTTACTCCAAAGGGCATAGGATAACATGGTCAAAGATGAGCTATAGCCTTGTAGTAGAAAAAAGATCTCACATACCAGTCATCTACATAAGAAGGTCAAAAGGTACCCTTGGATAATCACCCATTTTCATATCAGTTATTCTTAACCAGTGGTTATTAATACATCTCGGGGAATCTGCTTTACAACTTTATTTAAACAGTGTATTACTTTTTTTTATTGAGAAGTTTAAACAGTGTATTACTTGAAATGAAGAAACTCTCCCAAGATACAGTATAGCTCGTGTGCAACCCTAGATTGTAAGATTAGAGCATTCAAATAAATACTAAAATATGCATTTACCAGGAGGACACATACTTGCAAAGGAGGAGAAATTCATCGCTACTATAGAATAGGTATGGAAGCACACATTTACTAAGTTCTGTAAGCACTTGCAACTTTATCCTGACAATGAAGTTTAGACAGATGTACCTGATGCAGTTGTGAGCTCATTTTCTCTTTTGTTGTGTAGAAATTTGCCTAATGCATGGAATAGAGAGAGAGTTTCATCTTTTCCAAATGGCAAAGAAGACGCGTCATCCAAACAAACAATATTGTCCGGTCTTTCTTTTAAAGGTAGAATAGGCCTTCTTTGTGGGTTAAGACAGAGATACTGCAGAGAAGTAATTGCATGTCTGATGTCACCTCCACTCGATTTTGCTATTAGCTCAATCGTATCAGCACTAACTTCACGCTGCTCCTTTCTGCATATAGTTGTAAGTGTTTTCTTGATTGAGTTGATAGTGACAGGGTTGAAGTTGACCTGAAAAGCATGAACTCGACTCAGAAAAAAGTTGACATACTACAGTAACTTAGAATCTAATGTTGAATAACTACATCCTCCCCTTTGTTTGAAAAATGATTTAACTTCCCCTCCGTCGAAGACAAGAAAAGATCTTTTAATTCAATTTGCAAATGTTGAGAGAGAGAGAGAGTCTGCTCTTTGGCCTGCCGGCTGTGGGTAAAGTTGCAGGTCAAATAGCTTAAAGTTAGACAAGAAAGCTGCTTTGTTTGTTTTCATACTCATAGGGGGAGGATTGAAATTTGATTCAAGATACACGGATGAAAAGAGTTCATAATCCAAAGTAAGTCTATCAAGGAATGCAACCTTACAAGCACCAGCATTATGAAGAGACACAAGGAGTTCTTCCCAGCAGCGTGTACTAAAGTCTGCAGAGTCATCCTTGTCATAGTTGGTGATCACTATGGCTGTTGGAAAGCGGACTAATTGCACAAGAAGCTTCAAACACCTTTGAAGCTTTCCGTACGCAACTCTTCCATTTACCACCGGAAGATCATCAACTAAGAGTATGACTGGAGCCTGTGATCCCTTTAAGGTTGGAGAAGTCAATCCATACTTTCTAACCCTTTCAACAAAACCTTCAAACTCATCCAGCTTTGACATGTAATGTAACCCTAGGTCAACATAAAACAAAATAAAGAATGATAATTTGATGAAACTAAGTTTCTGAATATGCACTTGATGGCTTGGAGCAGATTCGTTTCCATGAATTAAAACATGAATATGTACCTGAATTAGCATTATACAAATGTTCTGACCAAACTGTTGGAGTAGGGGTGTTCCATTCCCATATTGTGGCACCAAGATGTGAAGCAATAGCAGATATAGTTGCCTAGACGATGATAAGCACCCAATGATCATGCATGGTTTATGACCTCAAAGGAGTAGGACAAAATTCAAACATGGCACTCTAGATCCAGAATTCACAAGAAGACTAAATTGTCGCACATCTCTCATGTTTAAATTCAATAAATGGTAAAGAAAACAGTGGCATACAGTTTTTCCAACACCAGAAGGTCCAGCAACAAGAAGGACATTATTATGATCATCCTGCATCACGGAGAGGAAAAATTTCAGTACGGACAATGTAAATTCTGAAGACTGCAGAAAACACTTGTCATGTTTCAAAAATATAGTAAAACATGTGCACTTGGAAAGACTAAAACCTGAAATTATGGATACCAAATGCAGAGCTGGGGATTACCAACAATATTTTTTTCTAAAAGAAGTCACCAACAATATTTTATTTTTTTTGAGAATGAGAAGTCACCAACAATACCATATTACAATTTCCTGGATCACCCTTATTTTTTTTGGGAACAAGCAGGCGCAAACTGTGAAATAAAAGTATATTCCCAAACTGCTAAATTACCCTCTAGCATGATAACCAAGAGACAACCTGATGTCCATAATTGTAAAGTCCCAAGTGCCCCCTCCCCCAGGATTTCAAGGCAACATAAACAAGAAAAGAGGCTTTATTCTGAGAATGTGCATGCTTAATCTCTCTTCTCACTGTTCTATGAGTGCACCGACAAACACTCTTTTCCAAGGAAGGATAATATGGCAACACATCCAAAAGGTGTGTACGCTAATAGACTATGCACCAATCTTACGTAAGACAACATAATGATTGATGGTGATAAAACAGGACGAGATAGACCGAATATCACATGAGTAAAGGCGCAAAAGACCTACAATCTCTCGGAGTTAGTGCAGACATAGCTAAGAGCAGAACATAACTGAAGCGAAGGATTCATAAAGGTGATACTAACTTTGGGGTTTAGTTGTTCTTATTACACTATTATATCTGACGTTTGTCAAGAGTCTTTAAGTCTGGTTAAAAACATGTATGCCTGTGCAAGGATAAGCGCAAGATTTAGAGAACCTCTAGTTCTAGGAGAACCTTAAAAAGAAAAATTATTTAGCAAGTGAATGAAATGGAGCTGAGTAAAGCAAAATGGATACACAAGATTCATGTGTCCTGAGTCATACTGATTTGGGATGTAGCCATAATTCATTAATTGAATACACTCAACGCTCGACTGAACCTTCATTACAAGACAAGGTTCCTTAGCAAAGCAACTATAAGTAACTACTTCCAATATCCTAAAAGAACGATTTTAAGAACACTACCGAAGAATAAGAAACAATGAACTACTTCAAGATTCTAGGAAAATGGGAGATAGAATAGCAATAATCAGCCGGCTGAACCAGGAATCAGTAACCATGTCTTGTCACAATATCAGAAGTCCAAGAAAAGAAACTAATATGGCTTTAAGTACCATTGAAGCTTGTAATCTTTCTTCAAACCATATTTTCACTTCTTCGACCTGCAAAGTCCATCACAGGGTTACTAAAAGCTTCACATCTGAGAAAATCAAGAAAAAGTACATGCAGCTCTATACCTTCTTCTTGTGAACTGCAAGCTCTTCCAGGAAATGAGGCTTATGTTTGTCAACCCACATGGCATTGTTGCTTTGAAGACCTGATTCAGTTTCATACAATTTAGTATTTTGGCAACCATGAGTAACTGAAGACGAAGAGATTGGAGGACAGTGGAAATAAATACTTTTATGGGGAGACATGTAATAGTGTGCAGTATGTTCAAATTAAACAATTAAAACATCACAAAATCAGGAGGAGCTGAGAGAGAATCTTTCACTGTAAATGCACGCCAATAAGCATTTACCAACTGAATCATCAATAGGTGGTGTATGGAGCTTGCATACCCAGATGAAACTTATGTCCTAGTTTCGCTCCAAAATCTTAATGTGTAAAATAACACATCTGGCACCCCAAAAGTGAAGAAGAAATACAAGATAGAGGTAGTATTTCCATTCGACGACTGTTGAGTCGACAGACCGTAGCATCATGAGCAAGACTATAATATCTCAGCTGAAGCTTGCACTGCATGCAAAAGCTAATGGATGTAGTCTGCAAAACGACATGATAAAACTAGGACACCCAACTTCAGCACAACATTTTAATGAGATCAAAAGATGATCCCATGGACATATAAGAAATGTGCAAAAATTGCTAATTCTTTGATATGTAAGTAAGGAATGTAGTTTATGAGAAACTAATGTTTATAATGACAAAAACACTGTCATTAAACATGGGTCAGAAGCCTAGAATAAACGGAGAGACAATATTGATCCCAGGTTATTCTTGAAATTAATACAAATAAGTACTACAACCAAATATTTTGAAACTAGCATACCAGCAGATACCTTGATACCTGTGAAATCATCATCAAACTCCTCACAAAACCGTTTCATCTGCATTCAGTTATACCATACGTCATTAATGTTCTGAGGTATACAAAAGCAAAAACTAGCAGAACAGTGCATTTTTTTGGCTGCATAAGAAAAATTAATCTCTGCATCACTAATGCAACATTTGTTTGTGGCTGCATAAGAAAATTAATCTCTGCATGACTAATGCAACATCTTTTTTAGCAGCATAAGAAAAAATAATTTCCAGATAATTCATGTAGTTTTGTTGGCAGTAGTAAACCCATCATAACTTATGAGGGAATTTATATATATTATTTATGGAAGAGAGAATGTAAATGAGAATACGTGTATATATGCAGATAAAAGTATCTAAAGACAAGAATCCTAAGAGTACGTAATCCTGTATTATTATCCAATGCATAACAATCCCAGCATCAAAATTCATACAAGACTAGTACGCGAACCAAACGACCCCTAAAGATAAAAAATCTACATAAAGGCTAATTGATGATCATTTGCCGCAATCAGACAGTAAGAACGGTCTGTGTGGAATATTAACCTGATAATCCTTTACCCGTCAATCTTTATCGGTTTCACAATGAATTGAGCTTTTAATGTGATAAGATTAGTTCGCATTTTTGAACTATAAACAAGAGAGGAATTTAGAGTTTTTAGCAGTGGGTACAGAATATCATTGCACCTGCCACTGCTTCGTGGCAATTGAGATTGAACTTTAAGTTAAACATATATTTTTCAAAATATCTTAACTGATACATGCATAGATCAAACAGAAATCAACGGATGCACCTGAACCAACTGCCTTTACTATCCATCTGCCACTGCTATAGACCAAGCTTCGTTTCCCGGTTATACAACTCACGTTCACTCAAATGCAACAGCATAGTGAAATAGTAGCATTTGGTAACCAGATAATACAAGTAATTAAGTCGAACGAATCCGAAGTTTTACCTCATCGAAGCCACTAGCCTCTTTAGATGACCGTGGACATGATGCCGAAAGAAGCACCGTTTTAGCCCTTTTAGGGTTCTTCCTCGGAACTGATGCCGATTTCGAATTTGATTTTGATTTCGCGTGGGTGAAATTGGACTTCAATGAGAAGTCTTCATCGTCATCGGATGATGAAATCACAATGGCCGCATTCCTCTTGGCTTTCTTCATTATCACAGGAAGTGTTAACTATCTTATTCTTTTCAGAATACCAAAAACTTTGAAGGTTCGAAGGCAGTGAATTTGAGCGATTACGGTGAGGATTCGATGAGAATGAGATTATTGAAACCCTAGACAAAACTGAGACAATTGCATAACTGCAGACTGCAATGGGAAACTCTTCCCCTAGAAATTGATTGTTTCAAAAGCAAAAACGCGGGTGTTTTTCAGAGCAAAACCCGCTAGCTTACTTGAGAAGCTGATACCCCGCCTTTTATAGTCTGGCAGAGCAAATAGAAAAAACTTTTGTAGTTTCTGAAACCTAAAGGGGTGTTTCAGCAAATAAACTTTAGGGGGCACAGGTTATCTCATTTTTTTTATTTTTTTTTAATGGTCAGAGGTATTGGTAACAATTTTTTTAGTACGTAGAACTACTAAGTATTTGTTATGAATATATTATATTATGGATGTTCATTTAGTACTCCATTGTAAATAAGCTTCATG
>AWOL01S0021615.1:156010-184876 GCA_000715115.1 Nicotiana otophora | reverse complement strand
CATTGAAAGAAGAATCTCTTGTTTGAGTTGTGCTTTTGTTTAACAGACGGTTATTAACTTCTAATAAATATATTGTATATCTGCTGGCTATTTTTAATTTAATGAATTAAGTGAGCGGCTATTTGTGTTATTTCTTCTTTTATAAATGTCCCAAATTGTTATGACTTTTTTTAAAAAGAAAACATAGTTATGTTTATTCAAAAGTACCTCGAACTGATTTACCCATATACTTCTCTTAATAATTCCTTATAGAAACGCAATGATGAAAATTAAATCACACGAAAACCTTCTATTTTTTCTATATTATATATGAAAAAATAAATGTGACAAATGATATATAATAATGGAGGAGTATCTTGGGTATCGAATTCCATTTTTAGATTTATACAACTTCATATACAAAAGTTCATAATTTATTTTCTGTATGGTATTTTGTGGAACAACAATACCGAGATATTTTCTATGACGCTTCAAATAGCATAAGTTCAATTAGTCCAACGTTCATGACACAAAATGTGGCTCATCGACCTCTATATAACTATGATCCTATTTTCAAAAGAGTAGTTACAAACGAACATTACTCAATGGAGTTCAAATTTACGTGATGTATTTATTTTTTACACCATCAATTAAAATTATCTACGATAATAATTAATAGGTAACTCTTTATATATCAACTGTGATATGATAACTTGAAAAATAAAGTGAAAGCTTACTATACTTAAATTAAATTGCACTAATAGTGTAAAAACATTACACTATTAAAGTGCAAAAACTTAAATTCTATACAATGACTATTCCTACTAGTCTCAAAAAACTTGCTACATCTTTTTTTCCAAGAATTCCAAGAAAATCTGAACTTTTTGTTGGAAAACTCTCATTTTGGATATTTATCTTCCATGAGAAGAAATTTTCATCATTTTCTTCTTCTTTTTCATCAGCTAATAAATAAGGAGGCACTTCAGCTTCATGCCTTTCAAATTCTTCAGTGCTCATTCCATCTTTAAAATATCTTTTTTTTTAAAATTCAAATTTGCTACTTACTTTTCACTTATTAATTATCAATTGCATCAATAGTCGAATTTAAATTGGACTAAATTATTTTTTATCTAATATTTAAATAGTATATTGCACCAAAAATACTATAAGTTGTAGTACTAATTTTCCTCAACAAAGAATTGGGAAAGAATACATTATAGCATTATTTAGTCAAAGGTCAATTAATTGAATCTCGAAAAACACCAAAGAAGTGTCTTAGTATATTCTAAGTACAAGTACTTTCACGTATTCATTAACTTTGCATGACTACATGCATGATGACACTGGACTACTAGGAGAATAGTTCCGCCGACGAGTTCAACAGAATTAGTAATTTTGACTGAAACCTTATATTTATGTTAAAAATTTAACTAACATGTATAAAAAATTTATCAAAATCCAATAAGCAACATTTTTTAGAATTAAAACTCATAAAATTAAAATTCTAACTCCACCTGCTACATAAATATTCTGAAACTCATGATCGAAGTAAAACAAGATATGAATGCATTAATGCTAAAGAGCCTTTATACGTTATACTGCATGCGAACGCATGTACGTAATAGATATAACGTCATCTCTTAGGTCAGGTCATGTAGGAACAAGGTTCAAGTCTACCGGTCTGTTAGGATGCCCCAACTGCATACAGAGATGGCCAGCATTCGCAATTACGATGGGTTTGTCGCATTTGCAAACTAGATGTCGCAAATGTGACATCTACGACCTGTGCAAGAGCCTTTTTTATTTCGGGACTTAGTTTTGTTTCCCTCATTTCCCACTTGGTCTTAGGATATTTTGAGAGCATTTTGTGGAGGGATTCCATCAACATCAAGAGGTAAATTATTCCAATCAATTCTTTAGCTAAATACATGAATCATAGGTAGATTTAGCATGAAAAATGGTGAAATTAATGGGATTTTGAGGAAAACCTAGGGTTTTGGTAAAAGTGGAATTTAACCACGAAAATGATTATGAAGTTGGGTGAAAATTATATATTTGATGTCACGATCCAAAATCTGCATATCGTGATGGCGCCTATCTAAATACTAGGCAAGCCAACAATCTCACTAAATCACAATTTCCCTTAAGTTTGAAAATATAGTATTTGCATTCAATATAAAAATCCCACAAATACTGTTATAAAATACTCTCAAAACTCGGTATCACTGAGTACATGAGCATCTAAATGATAACAAAGTGTGACTGATAAAATCGTTGTCTGAAAATAAAGAAAAATACAATAACTGAAAGGAAGAAAGTCAAGGTCAGCGGACGCCATGCAGCTACTGTAACGACCCGACCAGTTATTTTGAGTATTACAATCCCGTTCTCCTATTTATTGCTCAATTTATACTTTACAGTTGATATATGACTTGTTGGGATAATTGATTCGGGTCCGGTGAGGTTTTGAAATGAATTGAGACACTTAGTCTCCATGATAAAAACTAAAGTTGAAAAGGTTGATCGAATATTGACTTATGTGTAAACGACCCCCGTAATAGAATTTTGATGATTCAAATAGCTCTGTATGGTGATTTCGGACTTAGGAGTATGTCCGGATATTTATTTTGAGGCCCGTAGCTAAATTAGGCTAGAAATAGCGAAAATAGAAAATTTGAGTTTGGAAGTTTGACCGAGGAGTTGACTTTTTGATATCGGGATCGAAATCTGATTCTAGAAATTGGAACAACTCCGTTATATCATTTATGACTTGTGTGCAAAATTTGAGGTCAATCGGAGTTGATTTGATAGGTTTCGGCATCGAATGTAGAATTTAGAATTTGTTAGTTTTGAATAGGCTTGAATTGGGGTGCGATTTGTGTTTTAGTGTTGTTCAATGTAATTTAAGACATCGACTAAGTTCATGTCATATTATGAGACTTGTTAGTATACTTGGTTGGGGTCTCATGGGGCTCGGATGAGTTTTGGAAGAGTTTGATGTTTTCGGCATAAGCATGTAATGATCCAAAAGTCTATTTTTAGTTCTAGAGATTGAAATTCGATTTCGAGACTTCCTGGAGTTTGATAATGAATCATAAGAATGATCTGAAAATTTTGGTCTAATTTCATCAATTCGAGATGGGGTTTTTAGCGCGAAACATGAGTTAATTGTTTAACGAGCGAAATTGGTATCACATTGAGAAAATGAGCTCCGAATTAAGTTTCGATTGAAGGACTAGGTTAGTATTATTATTTGTGACTCATAGGAACAAGAATCGTCAAATTCCGAGTTCATATGATCGAGTTAGAGCCTTTTTAGTGAAAATAAATATTGTTGGCGTAACAATTTCTGGTGCGCACCTTTAGCTATCAGAATAGTGTTTTTATTGAGCAGTTTTATTTTTGTAACGACCCATCCGGTCGTTTAGAGAGTTGTAGCTCCGTTTTCCTCATTTTCTGCTTCTTTTGTTGGTTCGGGTCCGGAGTGATTTCAGAATGAATTGAGACACTTAGTCTCTTATCTGAAAGCTTAAGTTGAAAAGGTTGACCGGATGTTGACTTATATACAAACGACCTTGGATTTGAATTTGTATGGTTTTGTTAGCTCCGTTGGGTGATTTTGGACTTAGGATCGTGTCCGGAATGTGATTTGGAGGTCCGTAGTAGAATTAGGCTTGAATTGGCGAAAGTTAAAATTTGGGCGAATTTGGCCAGCAGTGGAAAATTTGATATCGGGGTCTGATTTGATTTCCGGTAATCGGAGTAGGTTCATGGTTCCATTTAGGACTTGTGTGCAAATTGTGAGGTCAATCGGACGTGGTTTGATAGATTTCAGCGTCGTTTGTGAAATTTGGAAGTTTAGAAGTTCTTTAGGCTTGAATCTGAGTATAATTTGTGTTTTGATGTTGTTTTGGGTGATTTGAAGGTTCGACTAAGTTCACATTGGGTTATATGACTTGTTGGTATGTTTGGTTGAGGTCCCCGGGGCCTCGGGTTGATTTCGGGTGGTTAACAGACTTGATTTTGAGTTGATGAAGTAGCTAGAGTGTTGCTGCTACTGGTGTAACCGCACCTGCGGAAGGGGCACCGCAGGTGCGAGCCCGCAGAAGTGTGGCACGAATCGCAGATGCGACGAAGGAAGAGTTGGGCAAAGGTCACAGGTGCGGAGACTTTCCCACACCTGCGATGGTCGCAGAAGCGGGCAGGTGGGCGCAGGAGCGAGATCAAGCCGCATGTACGATGGGTTTCCTGCACCTGCGATAGGCGCAGATGCTGTCCTTTGATCGTAGAAACGGAGGCTGCAGATAAGTGACTTCTGTAGGAGAGGGAATGTTTCCGCAGAAGCGGGTAAATAGCCGCAGCTGCGAAAAGTCTAGGCAGATGGTTTAAAAGCAAGGGTTCGCAATTTTTGTCTTATTTCAACATTCTGGACTCAAATTTAGGCTATTTTGGAGAAGCTTTTCGAGGTGATTATTGAGGTAAGATTCTTGTGCTCATTTTGGATCATAAAACTTGTTTCCCCACTGATTTTCCCACCTAATTAGTGAGATTTTGAAGTACAATTTGGGGGTTTAGGGCTTGAGAATTGGAGAGTGGATTTTGGGGATTTGGATGACCAAATGGTGTCGGATTTTGATAAATTTGATATGGTTAGATTCGTGAGTGAATGGGCTTTCGGGTTTTGTAAAATTTTCGTATTTCCAGGCGTGGGCCCGGGTGCCGGTTGAGCCTATTTCAGATTTTGGCTTATAATTTGTGTTCTTCTTGTAGAATTGATTCCTTTAGCCTATATTAATTATACTGTACTTCTTGTAGCTAGAGTCGGGGCATTTGGAGACTGATTCGAGGGGCAAAGGCATTTCAGAGTAGGATTTTGCGCAGTTTGAGGAAAGTAACAGTTTTAAATTTGGTCCTGAGGGTATGAGACCCCGAATTTTGGTATGATGTGATTATTTTGGAGGTGACGCACTTGCTAGGTGACGGGCATGTGGGCGTGCACCATGGGGGATTGTGACGTGGTCCGTCCCGTGAGACTGTGAAGTTGAATAGTTTATTGTTAATTACATGTTCTTTCTGTCATCTAAACATTTGACTGTCATTCATGTTAGAAACCATGCTTAGGCCATATGATATCATTGTTGGGACCCTCAGCGGTCGAGTTCTTGTTGAATTAGCCGCTATTTGCCGTCTTAGACTCAGTCACAATTTTACTTGCGTGTCATCTCTCTGTTTCCTCTTGGTTTCTTGTTGGTACTTGTTATTATCTCTTTTGGCTGATTGGTATGATTTCTGAAAGCCCGAGAGGGCTGGAGAGGTTAGTGACTGAGATAGGGCCTGAGTGCTGAGCTGTGAGCTATGTGAGGGCATATGAATCGGGTTGCAAGTCGCAACGAGCCTTATGGCTATTTTTGGATTGTGGATCAGATTGCACACTACAACGAGCCTTATGGCTACATATATTATTGGGTCGGGTTGCACGCCGCAGCGATATAGCGCTTGGGCTGAAAGGAGCCCCTCCGGTGTCTGCACACCCCCAGTGAGCGCATGTACCTATTGAGTGTGAGTACTGAGGGCTGAGAGCCGAGTGATTGAGTTGTTGTGATGAGTTGAGTGATTGTTGCCCTCAGAGGATGTACTTACTTTTCATTTATTGATGCACTTAGTTTCTATCTATCATTGCTGTGAAATTTCTGAAACATTTGATATCCGGATTACCTGAACTTGAACTGTATAAAACTGATTTGACTTAAACTGCCGAATTTGAAAGCATGTCTATTCTTTGATGGAATTATTGAAAATGAACTGTATTTGTTTAGCTCGTCACTACCTTTTCAGTTCCTTATTTATTTTTGTTACTTACTGAGTTGGTTATACTCACGCTACACCCTGCACTTCGGGTGCAAATCCAGGTGTTCTCGGTCATAACGGGTGTTGATATTTGAGCAGCTGATTCCGGATATTTTTGAGGTAGTTGCACCACGTTCGCATGCCTTATTTATCCTTCATTATCTTTATCGCATTTCAGTTCTTATTCCTTAGACGTTGTATTAGACTGTTCCTGGTATAGATGCTCATGTACTCAATGACACCCCGATTTTTGTGGTAGATTGTATTGTGATGCGAGCTTATTTCTGTTCCACAAAGGTTTTCTTAAATATTAATTGCTTCCGTCTAAAATTTCAAATCTTTTACTGTGTTAAGATAGTGAGTTATGGCTTGCCTAGTACCACGATAAGCACCATTACGACGGTTGGTTTTTGGGTCGTGATAAGTTGGTATCAGAGCCTAGGTTACATTGATCTCACGAGTCATGATGAGGTTTAGTAGAGTCTTGCGGATCGGTAGGAAGACGTCTATACTTATCTTCGAGAGGCTGCCGAACCCTTAGGAAAATTTCACTTTCTTGTATTCTATCGTGCAGAATTGATTCAGCTTGAAATATAACCTTTTGAATTCCTTCCACACGTTTGTGTGCGCATATGAGCGCTCGATATGAGTTGTGCATTGCCGGCTTGTGATTCCATGAACGAGGTTCGAGATGAGTATTTTGTATTTTGGTGATGGGCCAGTCTGGAGGACTTGAGGCCAGGGTTAGACCGCATCTTAAGCTCGGTAGTTTCGGTTCTAAGAACTTGTGAGTTTGGACTCATGCGACCGGTAGTATCCCTATGAGTGGAAAATTGTGGCTCGATGAGCGGTCGAATGGCTATATGATGAGTATAATGTGACTCAAGACTTTTCTATGGGGTATTTAATTTCTGTCTTGATTTGACGTATAGTCTCGAGCTGTGAGTGTTTTGAAGGATCTTTAACGTTCTTTAATTGTGGAACAAATTAAATTCTCATGTCTTGTTAATGAGTTTGGACTCAGGAAGATTAAGTGCTTGCGTAGTAATTGTAGTTGCGAAATGGTATAACAAGATGCCAATTTGAGGCTAAGCAGGGGGTTATCTCTTGCAGAGTAATCTATGTAGGTGTGTTCCTTATAATGTTGAGCGGGAGACTTTCTATTCTACAAGTGGAGTGTATATGATGAGATTTGAGTTTGAATCTGGCTGAGAATGTTGACTTGACTGTCAAGAGAATAAATGTGAGCTTAGCGGATGATTGAGATACTTTATGGTTTGTATTACCTGAGCTCGTGAAGCATTTTCGTTGAATCGATGGCGGGATTATGATAATAGTATATTATGGGTGACAACTAGGGATTTTAGCCTATTATTTGCTCTTTTTGCTTAGGTTTTGGGTAAACCAAAATGCTAAAGGTAGTCCCGAAAACTAACATAATGTGGTTGCTTGCAGGGTTTGGTCAAAATGAGGCAAAGAAGCCAAAATAAGCTCATGAAGGAGTCAAACTTGCACAAGCGAAAGGCTGAAACTGAACCGCGAACCGCGATGGAAAAGCGCGGCCGCGTAGGGTTCACCGCTAAGACGGATAATATTCCGCGGTCGGCGAGATAGAGGTTCAGAGAAGCTGCAATCCTAAGAAAACACCACCGCTGACCGCGCTACAAAAGCACGGCCGCGAGGAAACTTATGCTGACAGCAAGGATCGAGGTTCAGAGGCCTTGAAATCTTGGCTCAAACAAAGAACGCGGCCCACGTCTACATTACGCAGCCGCAAAGTTATCAGACGCGGACGCGGTGGAAATTCCACTGGGAGCGTGATAAAAGGTTCAGAGACTTGGCACGTGAAACCTAACTGAAGACGCGGTCAGAATTACGCGTCCGCGAATCCTCCGCAGGGGCAGTTTTGTCCGAAAAGTTAAGTTGTGCATAAATAGATCTTTTTGACATTTTTAGGTCGAGTTTTTGTAGAGCAGAGCACGTGAACGGCTGGTTTTTCCACTTTGTGAAATTTTATAATAGATTTACCTTCAAACTTTAGATTTTAATCTTGTACTTTAATATTATGGCTTATATTTCATCTTTGCCTTTGATTTGTGCTGTATTCATGAGTAGCTAGACCCCATAGCTAGGGTGGTGACCCAATCCTAGTATGGGTATTTAATGAGTCTTAAATTTTAGGGTTTAATTGTTTATGGGTTAGTGATATTTAGCCTAATTCATGCTAAAATTATAGAATTAGTGGTTGCAAACATTGATTCATGCCTTTATGGCTTAGGCTCTTCTTGAGAAAGAGAGACTAAGTCTAGAAACATTAGGCTAACAAGGAATTGGGGTAGACTCAAGAGATTGATAGCCCCGATTAAAGGGTTAAACCTAGAGATAGTAATACCCGACTTGAGCCAATTTCATTTGGATTGTACGAATACTCATTTGGGCTTGAGAAAGCTAAATCAGGCAAAGTCACTCAAACTACCGAGAGGTATAGAGTGAGCACTTATGTGTGATGGTTATATCATGACCCCAATCGTAACAAGCTTGTCCTAAATTCTTGACACCCATTAGATACTCACCTAGGCGGAAGTCACTACCCTAGTGCCTTTTAACACTTGAAACCTTTCACCAAAAAAATTGTACTTGGCTTACACTTGGCATACAATAGTATAAAAATTAGAATAGAATCAATTACAATAATGTTTGGAAGTGCAATTAGAAACAACACGCACATCTAGATTAGTTAGATACCCGACTCCTAACCAAATTAACTCCCTGTGGAAATCGATCCCAACCTTATCGGGTAAAATTGCATTGACCCCTCCTTGATACTATATAGTGGTGTAGGTTTGTCCACGATCACTTTTGGCATGGTTTCCGAGGGAGTTAGACGGTGTTTACTATCTATATAACTATTTGTGTGTCTTGTTATTTTTTTTTTCCTTCTGTTTTTCTAACTTTTGTGTACCTATCGCTTTAGGTACCAAATGGCTCATAATGATACTCTCGGACATATTCTTCTGGGGGAGGAGGTAGATGACAATGGTGAGGATGAGGTTAATCTAGAACCTCAAGTTTAAAGAAGAGGCCGCCATGCTAATGACAACATTCCAAACCCTCCCCCACCTCCTCCACGGGCAGCACACCGTGTGCTATCCAACGAAGATTACGCAAGTGCAATTGTCCCGCCCCGGATTCGAGCGGGCAATTTTCAAATTACAAATGTCATGCTGACCCAATTGGAGAAAAGGGGATTCTTCACTGGGGCTCCTCATCAGAACGCATACAAGCATCTAAAGGGTTTTGTAGACACATACTGGGGGAGCAAGTAGACGAATGTGTCGGAGGACGCTCTGAGATTGAGATTTTTCCCATTTTCACTTAGAGGGAAAGCTTTACATTGGCTCGAGAGGCTACCCAACCACTCCATACACACATGGGATGAGTTGGCAGAAAAGTTTACAGCTAAGTTTTTCTCACCGGGTCATATGGCAACATTGAGGGATAAGATCTTAGCCTTTAAACAAGAACCTAATGAACCCCTATATGAAATCTGGGAGAGATACCGGACAATGGTCAAGGAATGCCCAAATAATGATATGACTGAAGAAATGATTCAACAAATATTCTATAGGGGCATCAACACGACCAACCAGTGTGTGGTGAATCAGCTTGCTGGGGGAAATTTTATGAAGACGCCTTATGCCGATGCTTGTGACATACTTGATGAGATGGGTGACACATCGTTAGCTTGGCAGAGTCTAGCAAATGTTCCTCAGGGTGACCCCTAATGTCATCCATCTTCACAAGGAACTTCATGATCATGGACAAGCCATAGCCGAGTTGACAACTACTATGAATCAGTTAGCAAAGGCCCAGCTTCAGCAAGTTCAAGGGACAAAGCAAGTAAATGCCATGGAAGGGGTAAATGACATGTACAACAAGTGCAAAACAATCAAGATCAATATGAGCAAAGTGGTAGTGGTGACAATCAAGACGATTCTTATGATGATCAAAGTGAGGAAGTGTTATATGCCAATAACTTCCAAGGTCAACGGAGCAATGCTCCAAATCAACAATGGAGATCGCAAGGGTTCAAAATTGGGGCAACCAAGGCCAAGGGAATTGGAACAATGGCAACAACAATAATGAGAATTGGAGGAACAACAATAACAATTGGGGAGGAAATGGAAACCAAGGGGGTTAGAATAATAATAATCAAGGCAACCGGGGGTCGGGCGTCCAAAGGCCCCCGATGTATCAACAACCAAACAATCCGCCTCCATATTCGTCTCAAGGGCAAAGTTCTTCAAACAATGAGATAGGGCGAATAGAGAATATGTTCAAACAAATGCTGGAAAGGAATGCTAACTCCGATGCCTAAATAGCCTCCCATACTAACTCTATTCGCAACATGGAAGTACAACTGGGTCAAATTTCTCAAGCATTGAACACTCGCCCTAAGGGGTTACTACCAAGTGATACGGTAGTAAACCGGAAGGGTGGGAACCATACAGGCCATGCTATGGCGGTGACCACAAGAAGCGGTAGAGGTGGAGATGCAAGTACTTCTGATCCAAAGAAGATTGTGAGTGAAAATGTTGTGTTGCAAGAAGATGATGAGATTCAAGCTAATGATGAGAATGTGAATGATGAAGTGAGGATTGATAGCAATGACAGCATGCACGAGACTCAAAATGATGTGAACCCGTTTAGGGAACACGTGATAGACATACCGGAAACGGTAGTGCCTAAAGCAAAGGCTCCTTTGCCAAGGCTTCCTCCACCGTATCCTCAAAGGCTTGCAAAGCAAAATAATGAAAACCAATTCAAGAAGTTTATTGAGATGATGAAAAGTTTGTCAATCAATGTGCCCTTGGTGGAATCTCTCGAACAAATGCCGGGATATGCCAAGTTCATGAAGGACTTGGTAACTATGAAGAGATCTATGTATTGTGAGACCACCAAAATGACTCATCAAGTGAGTGCCATTGTGCACTTGATGGCTCCAAAGCTTGAAGATCCTGGTGCCTTTACAATTCCATGCACCATTGGTAGAGCTGACTTTGCAAAATCCTTGTGTGATCTGGGAGTAAGTATTAATTTGATGCCATATTCCGTGTTCAAGACACTAGGTATTGGGAAACCAAGAGCTACTTCCATGAGATTACAAATGGCGGATCGGACAATGAAAAGGCCGCTTGGTATTATTGATGATGTTCTAATCCAGGTCGACAAGTTTATTTTGCCTGCTGATTTTGTGATTCTCGACTACGAAGTCGACTATGAGGTGCCTATAATATTAGGGAGACCTTTCCTAGCAATAGGGAAGGCATTGGTGGATGTGGAAGCAGGGTAGCTCACCTTCCGAGTGGGCGATGAAAAAGTTGTATTCCACATGTGCAAATCAATGAGGCAACCAAGTAGCAATGAAGTTTTCTCTTTTGTGGATCTTATGACGGAGGTGATAGTTTATGACACGAGTGCCATGATTAATGTGGAAGACCCTTTGGAAGCTGTGTTGCTAAACCATGAGGATGATGAAAAGGAAGGCTTGGTTGAATGTGCAAATGCATTGCAAGGAATGTGATCCTACTCATATGGGCCCTGTAAACTTTCATTGGACTTGGAAAACCGGAAGACTCCACCAACAAAGCCCTCAATCAAGGAGCCACCAACATTGGAGTTGAAACCTTTGCCTTCACACGTCAGGTATGAATTCTTAGGCCCTTCCTCCACATTATCTGTTATTCTTTCTGCTTGCCTAACTAACGTGCAGGTAGACTCCACCTTTGTGGTGCTTCAAAGAAGGAAAAAGACAATTGGATGGACTTTGGCTGACATACGGTTATAAGCCCCGCCTTTTGTATGCACAAAATTATACTAGAGAATGATGCCAAACCCTCTGTGGAACATCAAAGGAGGTTGAACGAGGCTATGCAAGAGGTTGTCAAGAAGGAAATTGTCAAGTAGCTTGATGCAGGGGTTGTGTACCCTATTTCGGATAGCTCATGGACTTCACCGGTACAATGTGTGCTGAAGAATGGGGGTATGACTGTGGTCACAAATGAGAAAAATGAGTTGATCCCCACTCGTACTGTCACCGGATGGAGGGTATGTATGGACTACAGAAAGCTGAACAAAGTGACCCGCAAAGACCACTTTCCATTGCACTTTCTTGATCAAATATTGGACAAACTTGTCGGGTGTGCCTACTATTGCATTTTGGATGGGTACTCAGGATACAACCAAATTCTCATTGCATCGGAGGACCAAGAGAAAACAACCTTCACATGTTAGTATGGCACATTTGCATTCTCAGAGATGCCGTTTGGTTTGTGTAATACACCGGCTACCTTTTAGCGGTGTATGATGGAAATATTTACGGATATGGTGGAGGACGTCCTCGAAGTATTCGTGGATGATTTTAGTGTTGTGGGGGACTCATTTGAAGAATGATTGGATAACCTTGACAAAGTGTTGGCCCGATGTGAAGAGACCAACCTAATGCTTAATTGGGAAAAATGCCACTTTATGGTTGAGGAGGGCATTGTCTTTGGCCATAAGATCTCAAAGGACGGTATTGAAGTGGACAAAGCAAAGATTGAAGTTATTTCAAAACTCCCTCCTCCTACTTCCGTCAAGGGAGTTAGGAGCTTTCTTGGGCACGCGGGGTTCTACCGAAGGTTCATTAAAGATTTCTCAAAAGTGGTGAACCCCTTGTGCAAGCTGCTAGAAAAGGAAAGGCAAAGAAAAGGATATAAAAATGATGTTAAAAAAAAGTATGTCAAAAGAAAAGCAAAGGTTGAAAGGATTCAAGAAAACAATGTTGAAAGACTTGGAATGATGAGAAAAGGAGAAAAATGATCGTCATAGAGAAGAAAGAGTGACAAAGTGTCTCTCTAGTTCCCCCAAAGAAGAAGAAAATGACTCAAAGAGTCAAGAAAGCATGAGCAGAATTAAGAAAATGGAGTGCTTAAGGAAATATGATACCATCGTAGTTCATTAGGTCCGACCTGGATCCAAAAAGACTTCATTACATCCCGCTAAAGACCTATAGGATTTCAAGTTGAGTGATCTTACATTAGTGGTGATTTACACGAGGGGCAAGCCTATGGTACTTAGAGCCAGACTTGTGGCATTCTTTTGAGAGTGATGAGCACACTTCTTTACAATCCCGATTTTGAGTGTCACATTCTATAAGGTGAGATGAGCACATGGAGAGTAGAGGAGAAGGAGTCTGGGATCCACAACGACCTACATGAGAGCGAGGTTCCTTGATGAATTGTGTCAACTCTTGATGCTCTTGTGTCACATTAGACCTATGAAACTCAAAAACTCGTAGCATAATGTTGTTGATAATGCAATTGTGTTGAGGGTAATTGTTAGTTCCAATTGATGTTTGATGAAGTCACCTTAGGACAACTGATATTTTCCTTTCTTTTTCTTACGGAGGTGGGAATTACCTTGTTTGCTTGAGGACAAGCAAAAGCTTAAGTTTGGGGGAGTTGACAACTAGGGATTTTAGCCTATTATTTACTCTCTTTTTCTTAGGTTTTGGGTTAAAAAATGCTAAAGGTAGTCCCAAAAACTAACATAATGTGCTTGCTTGCAGGGTTTGGTCAAATGAGTCAAAGAAGCCAAAATAAGCTCATGAAGGAGTCAAACTTGCACAAGCCAAAGGCTGAAACTGAACTGCGGACCGCGATGGTAAAGCGCGGCCGCGTAGGGTTCACCGCTGAGGCAGATAATATTCCACGATCGGCGAGATAGAGGTTCATAGAAGCTGCAATCCAGAGAAAACACCACCGCTGACCGCGCTACAAAAGCGCGGCCTCGAAACCAGTGGCACAGCCACGAGGGAAATTACGCTGACAACAAGGATCGAGGTTCAGAGGCCTTGAAATCTTGGCTCAAACAAAGAACGCGGCCGCAAAGTTATCAGACACGGACGCGGTGGAAATTCCGCTGGGAGCGTGATAAAAGGTTCAGAGACTTGGCAAGTGAAACCTAACTGAATAATGCGGTCCACAAACATAATACATGACCACGATTGAAGCTAACACGGACGCGGATGTATTTACGCTGTCTGCAAAACCTAGTCCAGTCCAAGCCCTGTATTGAAGAAACGCGGACCGCGCTTATTATTATGCGGCCGCGAAAGCTCAAGCACGGACGCGGTCTGAATTACGAGTCCGTGAATCCTCCGCAGGGGCATTTTTTTCCGAAAAGTTTAGCTGTGTATAAATACATCTTTGTGACATTTTTAGGTCAAGTGTTTGTAGAGCAGCACACGTGAACGACTGTTTTCCCCCTTTTGGGCAATGTTATAATAGATTTACTTTCAAACTTTAGATTTTAAGCTTGTACTTTACTATTATGGCTTATATTACATCTTTACATTTCATTTCTGCTGTATTCATGAGTAGCTAGACCCCATAGCTAGGGTGGTGACCCAATCCTATTGTGGGTATTAAATGGGTCTTGAATTTTAGGACTTAATTGTTTATGGGTTAGTGATATTTAGCCTAATTCATGCTAAAATTATAGAACTAGTGGTTGCAAACATTGATTCATGCCTTTATGACTTAGGCTCTTCTTGAGAAAGAGAGATTAAGTCTAGAAAAATTAGGCTAACAAGGAATTGGGGTAGACTCAAGAGATTGATAGCCCCGATTAAAGGGTTAAACCTAGAGATAGTAATACCCGACTTGAGCCAATTTCATTTGGATTGTACGAATACCCATTTGGGCTTGCGAAAGCCAAATCAGGCAAAGTCACTCAAACTACCGAGAGGTATAGAGTGAGCACTTATGTGTGATGGTTATATCATGACCCCAATCGTAACAAGTTTGTCCTAAATTCTTGACACCCATTAGATACTCACCTAGGCGGAAGTCACTACCCTAGTGCCTTTTAACACTTGAATACTTTCACCACAAATATTGTACTTGGCTTACACTTGGCATACAATAGTATAAAAATTAGAATAGAATCAATTAAAACAATGTTTGGAAGTGAAATTAGAAACAACACACACATCTAGATTAGTTAGATACCCGACTCCAAACCAAATTAACTCCCTGTGGAAATCGATCCCGACCTTATCGGGTAAAACTGCATTGACCCCTCCTTGCTACTATATAGTGGTGTAGGTTTGGTCACGATCAATGGGTATGGTGAGTTATCAGATGTTTTTATTATATGGCTTTGATCCAAGTGGGGGATTTTGCTATCTATGATTTAATTTCACGATTATGTAATGTATTGATATTTGCCCGAGGCATATTGGTGGATTAGTTATGACATGCAGAAGTTGAAATTGAGGATGGCTCGAGTAGGAAAATTCCTGAATACAGGCTACATTGCACTTTATGAAAAATATGAAAAGCATGGAATGAATAAGTTGTTATTTTGAAGAATGTAGTGCGCACGAAATATGAATTTGACTTGTGATGTTAAGGCAGGGTTACTTCTTGGGGTTGTTGTGCTAATGAAGCTTGTGCCTTTCGGCCCGTTTGGGCGGTGCAATTTAGATTTGAGCAAAGTGCGTGACTCCCAAGAAAATTCTAATGGGTTTGAGAATTATATATAACAATTGAGAATGTTTCCGGACTTATGTATGGATAAATTCTGAGATTTGCATTTGAAGGTGTCGGGACTTACGGTAATTCTGTATGACTATGGATTATACATTTCAGTATAAGAAAGGAAAGAGGAACAATTGTAAATTCACATAAGGTATTTTCAGAGTGAATGTTACGGTTATGGTATTTATGGGGTAATTATGATGCTTTGAGACTTATAGAAATGTTGGTGGCGATTTTCTTGGGTTTGGTGACCTGCGTGGCTTAGTCGAGTTAGAGGGGTTCAGTACTGATAGCTTGGTTATATGCAAATGGATTTCAAATTATTCTTAACGGTTTCTACTATGGGTTGAACCGGATATACTGTACTGGTGTAGGGAACGTGTTGTGTATTGTGATTTTCTTTTGGAAGGAAGCAAGAGGAAGGTTTCTAAATGACCAGGTATGTAATTTGCTAGTTACCAGAGTTGATAACGAGATTCGTGTTCTTGTCACATGATGGCATGATAGATGTGGTGTGTTGTGCGGGATTAAGATTTACATATACAAGGTGGCAGTTCAGTCTTAAAAGGAAGAGCACGAATTATGGACAGAATGGTCAATTTCAGATATTTAGATAAATGTTATAGCTGCTTGTTAATCCTTGAGAAGGGTGCACATTTCAGTAGGTGCATTGTGTTTTGACTTACAGATGTTCATTGGTATTGTGGTACTCACCAGGTTAATAGACTGCTGATATTCCAATTATTGCTATGTGGCACGAAAGAATTATGAAAGTATTTCTCATGGGATGATCGTGCGTGAAACATGTGATAGTCATTCAAGTGTTGTAGTTGGGATCAGTGTGGTGGTTCATATGTTCTATGAATTTGGAGACTGGGAGTTCTCCGAAGCATATTGTTTCAAGGTTGTGGCCTGCTTGAGGTGAGTGTTTTATTTAAACTCAGTGGAGGCACTAGTTGCGCTAATTATTGGTGATAGCTACGCGCTATGAGTGCGCATATATGTGGGGTTTGACTGTTAAGCGTAAAGTTATAATGTTTCTCGTATTTGTACCTTTGTTGAGAACTATCTAGGCTATACTTGAGGTTACAAAGAGGCTGATTCTTTGAATTAACTGGGTAGTTACTATTTCTGCATTTGCCTACCGATTTGGGTTGTGATAGCACACTTTGCACATGCCTACTATATGGCATGTTGTTTATACCAGACCAGGAGAATGTGAATCTTATTTCATTTATCATGTACATGTGTACTTATTTGATTTCTCCTGTATGATAATCTTGGACCGAAGGCCTGTGACCATACCAGGTGGGTTATGTTATTGGCACGTGAGTTGTCCGTGGAGATCTATGTACTGATATTATTGGCACGTGAGTTGTCTGTGTGGGTCCAGATATTGATACTATAGCACATGAGTTGTCCATGTGGGTGATGTTAATGTGGGCTATGGGAGAGCTGGCTACCGTTATTGATTCGTGTGTCTTGGTTCTACTATATGAGATGAGTTCATAATATTGCGGTTGTGGTATATCTTGTTGAACCTGCAAAATGGCTCCCTTCTTTGGGGCATTTTCCATTTTTGGGTACACAGATTGTACAGTTTGTGGCTTGAATTATATTGGTGTGGCATGTCTGTGGAATAGTTGTATTCGATAATATAAGGTCATTGGAGCTATAATGGGTACTATCAATTTTGACTACGGCGTGTTTGGGAGAATAATTTAGAATTTGGCTTAAATAATTGGCTATGGTACTTGTGGAACAAATGGAGATCCATGACCTGTTGATTTGGTTAGTGGTTGTGAGTTCCTGTATGTTTCTTTCATTATCGGTGGTGTATGAAGGTGTTGGAATGAGGTTCTGTTGAATGTGGGGTTTTCTACTAGTACTTGATTGGTTTGAGTAGTTACGGTGATTGAGAATGGTGTTGCGAGTATGCGAGTTGTATAGTATGTTATGAGATTATATCTGGGGTTATGTTATGGCTTGATATAGCCTGTTCAAACTCATACAATGTGTAGATGTGAAACTCAGGTCTTGTAAGAAATTATGGATGTTGGAAATTTGGGTTCTAGTTTTTTTCCGGACTAAGGTTAAAGTTATGATCATCAATTATGTTGTGTTGTAAGGCCTATATGGTATAGGGTGACGTGGGATCACCCCTGGGTATGTTCGTGGTCAGGTTGAATAGTGATTCGAAGGTTTAGGAACAACTCTTGGCGCGTAGTTTACATCCTAGTTTTGGAGAGCAGTGTAGTGAGAATTTGGTACACAGGTTCAGTTGAGTACAACATTTCACCCTCAGACAGACGGATAGTCCGAGCGCATTATTCAGATGTTGGAGGATATGCTGTGCGCTTGTGTCATTGATTTTGGGGGTTCTCGGGATCAATTTCTGTCACTCGCTGAGTTTGCTTACATTAATAGCTACCGATCGAGCACTCTGTATGAGGCTTTCTATGGGAGACGGTGTAGATCTCCGGTGGATTGGATTGAGTCGGGTCAGGCTAGGCTATTTGGTACAGACTTCGTTCAGGATGCTCTGGAGAAGGTTAGGGTGATTCAGGATAGACTACGCACAGCCCAGTCCAGATAGAAGAGTTATGCAGATCGGAAGGTTCCCGATGTTGCATTCATGGTTGGAGAGCGGGTCTTGCTCCGGGTTTCACCTATGAAGGGTGTTATGAGGTTCAGGAAAAAGGGCAAGTTGAGCCCTCGGTTCATTGGGCCTTTGAGGTACTGTAGAGGATTGGGGATGTGGCTTACAAGCTTGCCTTGCCACCTAGCTTGTCGAGTGTGCATCCAGTATTTCATGTTTCTATGCTCCAGAAGTACATCGGCGATCGTCTCATGTTTTGGAGTTCAGCACGGTTCAGTTGGATGGTGTTTTGACTTATGATGTGGAGCCGGTGGCTACTCTAGGCCCGTATATTTAGAAGTTGAGGTCAAAGGATATAGCTTCAGTAAAGGTGCAGTGGGGATGTCAGCCGGTTGAGTAGACTACTTGGGAGACCGAGCGGGAGATGCGGAGCAGATATCCAAACCTATTTATGGCTCCATGTATATTTATAGACCCATTCGAGGACAAACGTTTGTTTAAGTGGGGGAGGATGTAACGACCCAGCCGGTTATTTTGAGAGTTGTAGCCCTGTTTCCCCCATTTTCTACTTCTTTTATGATCTACAGCTGTATTATGATTTATCGGGTTAGTTGGTCCGGGTCCGGAGTAAATTCAGAATGAATTGAGACACTTAGTCTCTTATTTGAAAGCTTAAGTTGAAAAAGTTGATCGGATGTTGACTTATGTTCCAATGACCTCGGATTTGAATTTTTATGGTTTTGTTAGCTCCGTTGGGTGATTTTGGACTTAGAGGCGTGTCCGAAATGTGATCTGGAGGTCTGTAGTAGAATTAGGCTTGAATTAGCGAAAGTTGGAATTTTGGTGAATTTGGCTGGCAATGGAAATTTTGATATCGGGGTCGGATTTGATTTTCGGGAATCGGAGTAGGTTCATGGTATCATTTAGGACTTGTGTGAAAAATTTAAAGTCGATCGGACGTGGTTTGATAGGTTTCGGCGTCGTTTGTGAAATTTGGATGTTTAGAAGTTCTTTAGGCTTGAATCTGAGTATAATTTGTGTTTTAATGTTGTTTTGGGTGATTTGAAGGTTCGACTAAGTTTGCATTGGGTTATATGACTTGTTGGTAAGTTTGGTTGAGGTCCCCGGGGCCTCGAGTTGATTTCAGGTGGTTAACGGACTTGATTTTGAGTTGATGAAGCAGCTGGAGTGATGCTGCTACTGGTGTAACCGCACCTGCGGAGTAGGCACCGCAGGTGCGAGCACGTAGAAGCATGGCATGAATCGCAGAAGAGACCAAGGAAGAGTTGGGAAGAGGTCGCAGGTGCGAAGACTTTCCCGCACCTGCGATGGTCGCAGAAGTAGGCAGATGGGCGCAGGAGCGAGATCGAGACGTAGGTGAGATGGGTTTCCCACACCTGCGATAGGAGCAGATGTGGTCCTTTGATCGCGGAAGCAGAGGCAGCGGATAAGTGACTTCCGCAGAAGTGATAATGTTTCCGCAGAAGCGGGTAAATGGCCACAGCTACGAAAAGTCTAGGCAGAAGGTTTAAATGCAAGGGTTCGCGATTTTAGTCTTATTTCAATATTTTGGACTCAGACTTAAGCGATTTTGGGGAATATGTTCGAGGTGATTATTGAGGTAAGCTTTTTGTACTCATTTTGGATCATAAAATTTGTTTCCCCACTGATTTTCCCACCTAATTAGTGAGATTTTGAAGTGAAATTTGGGGGTTTAGGGCTTAAGAATTGGAGAGTGGATTTTGGGGATTTGGATGAACAAATGGTGTCAAATTTTGCTAAATTTGGTATGGTTAAACTCGTGAGTGAATGAGCTTTCGGGTTTTTAAATTTTTGTCGAATTTCGAGGCATGGGCCCAGGGGCCGGATTGAGCCTATTTTGGATTTTGGCTTATAATTTCGTGTTCTTCTTGTGGAATTGATTTCTTTAGCCTATATTAATTATACTGTACTGCTTGTGGCTAGAGTCGGGGCATTTGGAGACTGGTAAAGGCATTTCAGAGTAGGATTTTGCGCAGTTTGAGGTAAGTAACAATTTTAAATATGGTCCTAAGGGTATGGGACCCCGGATTTTGGTATGATGTTATTATTTTGGAGGTGACGCATATGCCAGGTGACGGGCGTGTGGGCGTGCAACGTGGAGGATTGTGACTTGGTCCGTACCATGAGACTATAAAGTCGAATAGTTTATTGTTAATAACCTATTCTCTCTGTCTTCTAGAAATTTGATTGTCATTCATGTTAGAAACCATGCTTAGGCCATATGATATCACAGTTGGAACCCTCAGCGGTCGGGTTCTTGTTGAATTAGCCGCTATTTGTTGTATTGTACTCAGTCACTAGGGTTGCTTATCAGGCGGATCGGGCGGTTATTTACTCTTAACGGTTATCGGCTTTTAAATGTATTAATCCGCTAGCCACCCGATAAGATATCGGGCAGATTGGTATCGGTTTAGCTATTATCGGGCAGTTATCGGGCGGTTATCGGTTTAGATTGTGCCTTTTTAATTAGTAAATTGTGTAATAAACCGAAGTAAAAATCTAAGACACATAGAGAGATAGAATTTCAGATCTACACGAGTTCCAGCAGCAGCATCACGTTTGAGACATTTCTTCAATATAAAACTCGTTCCAGTGAAGTTCACTGAGTGAACAAGCCTGTTGGGTCAAAAACTCAAAGTTAAAAGTGTCATTTATACAAGTTGGGGGTAATAATTAATTAACCCTCTACTATTCTCTGAAGAACCCCATCCTCTCTCTGTCACTTCTTCTTACTTCTCCAAACATGGCAATTACATCTGTCAAAATGAGTCCAGAAATCAGATATCCTATCAAACAAAGTATAAAGAAAAGGAATCGGATACTATTTTGCCTAAATACTAGTAGTATATTGTATGAACTGTAGAATATCTTCTCAGCAAACTCATAGATAGTATACCTTAGAATACTTTAGAATCAGATAACAAGAACAGTAGTACAGTTTGAATTGATTATCAGAAGCAGAATTGTTCTCTGAAGAATAATACAGAAGAATCATTATTTGCATCTAAAGGGTAAGACTTGACTGAAACCAAGTACAACAGATCACTTTCAGGTACGTTATAATTCGTACTTATATTGTGCCTATTAACTCGCACCACGAGACGTAATTGCTAACTAGTGAATCATCATTGAAAGAGAGTCAATCACTGAAATCTTAAAGGTAAAAGTGTCTCTGTAGGTGCCATGTTTACTACTACATACTATGAAAGAAGTGCCACATGGGAAACATTCTTTGTTGGGCTCCAATATGGGTAAGAAATGCAGGCTAGACAGAGCTATTGCATATGCTTCACAGAGCTATAAACTTACACTTATCATGATATTAGCCATTACATATGCTTCACAGAGCTATAAACCATAAGGAAGGAATATGACTGATGCACATCCATAATTCGAATTCTTACCAGATATATTAACACTACACGTCAATTACGGAAGGGTCTTTTTCATCGATAGCTAAATCTGAAGAAAATAAATTAAAATAATGAGTCGTGCGATAAATATAAGCATATCCACAACACTTATATACAAATATAGTAACAATATTATTACCTTGTTCAAGCTGCTTGATTTTATCAAGATCTTCCTCAACACTAATAGGTTGTTTTAATTTTTAATTTCGAAGCCAATCTTGAAGACACACTAGAGCTTGCACCAATTTAGGAGTTAATGAACTCCTAAATGAATCAAGAAGACGTCCTCATATACTACATGCACATTCGGCTTGTCATCCCACGCAACAGACCTTTTTTCCTTTTGTTGGTTATATTTGACTCCGTTGTTTCGGCTTGACTTATTGAATTTGAATTAGAAGCCCCACTTTCACCCATCAACTTATCACTTTGTATATTTTCAACCATGCTACAGATTAAGGAACTATCTGCAGAAAGGCACAAGACAAGATCACATTAAGACAGAAACAATAGTTAGTTTGAGAAAATGATTGGCAAGGAGCTAAAAGAGATAAAACCCTCAACTAAAAAACTCAAACCAAGCTTTGTTCAGATAGGAAAAAATAAATGAGCCTTATCAAACATTATACAAGCTGGTCTAAATAATCAGTTTTTTCCCTAACAACAATTATAAATGAAATATCCCAACTCCAAGCCACACCCCTCCAGAATATATTTCTGACAAACTCAATGGCAAACAATGGTAAATACAAAAGAATAAGGTCATACAACATTGCCTTTCCTGTTTTAATTTGGAAAGTTCAGAGGATTACCTACAGAAACATTTCATGCCTAGCAGCAAATGGTAAACATACATGTGATATTACAGGGATTTAACTGCAGAGTAGAATGAAACTAGATGCAAAAATAATTTTAACATATACCTCTAGAATGATGTTATTTTCATATCCATGAAATGGGTGGATACTTTGAGATGCTCTCTGATTTTGAAGGTGTAAACAACAGTGAGGACCAAATATTCTGAAGACATCAACAAGAAAAGAAACTTACCATCTGCTGCTCTAGCTATGGCGAGAGGCGAGACGGCGAGACGGCGCGAGGAAGAGGGAGAGGCGAGACTCGAGAGAAAAGAGGGCTGGCTGGCCACTGGGTTTCTAACTTCTAAGGGAAATTAGGGACTTAGGAATTCTAAAGGGTAAGTCTTTTCCCACCAAGACTAGTCCAGTAATGGAAGTGGAAGTATGGAAGGGATTGTTTATTATTTAATATACATAGTAACATATGGATAAAAATAAGTATTTTATATATATATATATATATATATATATATATATTCTTAACGGGTTAACGGATTATCCGTTAAAAAAATTGAATAATCCGCCCCCAAACCGATAAGCCGTCAATAAAAAAATTTCAATTTGTTCCCCATCCGTTAAACTGCTAACCCGATAACAATAAGCCATTAAGCCATTATTACGGTTCGGTTTTCAATTTCGGTTCGATTTTGAACATCCCTATCAGTCATAGTTTTACTTGCGTGTCATATCTTTGTTTCCTCTTGTTTTCTTGTTGGTACTTGATATTATCTCTTTTGGCTGATTGGTATGATTTCTGAAAGCCCGAGAGGGCTGGAGAGGTTAGTGACTGAGATAGGGCATTAGTGCCAAGCTGTGAACTATGTGAGGGTATATGGATTGGGTTATGGCTATTTATGGACTGTGGATCGGGTTGCACGCCGCAACGATACTTATGGATACTTATATGATTGGGTCGGGCTGCACGCTGCAACGATATAGCGCTTGGGCTGAAAGGAGCCCCTCCAAAGTCTGCATATCCCCAGTGATCACATGTACCTATTGAGTATGAGTACTGAGAGCTGAGAGCCGAGTGATTGAGCTGTTGTGATGAGTTGAGTGATTGTTGCCGTGAGAGGTTGTACTTGCTTTTCATTTGTTGATGCACTTAGCTTTTATCTGTCATTGCTGTGAAATTTTTGAAAGATTTTATATCCGGATTACCTGAACTTGAACTGTATAAAACTGATTTGACTTAAACTGCCGGATTTGAAAGCATATATATTCTTTGTTGGAATTATTGAAAATGAACCGTATTTGTATAGCTCGTCACTATCTTCTCAGTTCTTTATTTATTTTTGTTCCTTACTGAGTTGGTTGTACTCACGCTACACCCTGTACTTCGTGTGCAGATCCAGGTGTTCCCGGTCATAGCGGGTGTTGATATTTGAGCAGTTGATTCCGGAGATTTTTGAGGTAGTTGCACGTCGTCCGCAGGCCTTGGCTCTCCTTCATTATATTTATCGCATTTCAGTTCTTATTCCTTAGATGTTGTATTAGACTGTTCCTGGTATAGATGCTCATGTACTGGATGACACCCCAATTTTTGGGATAGATTGTATTGTGATGCGAGTTTATTTCTGTTCCACAAAGGTTTTCTTAAATATTAATTGCTTCCGTCTAAAATTTCAAAGATTTTACTGTGTTAAGATAGTGGGTTGTGGCTTGCCTAGTACCATGATAGGTGCCATCACGACGGTTGGTTTTTGGGTCATGACAGTTTGTTAGCTCATTTCAACATTTTTGGACGAAAGAACACGGCTTGGGGATATTTTTGAGCAAGAAATCACGGTAAATATTGAGGTAAGTCACTTGTGATCATTTCTACTCCATAATATTGAATTATCATCGAATAATCCGACTAGATTACATGATATTTGAGGTGTAAATCGGGGATTTGGACCTAGGGATTTGAAGATAAGATTTGAGGATTTGGAGGTCGAGTTGATGTCGGAATTTTGTAAAACTAGCATGGTTAGACTCGTGGTTGAATGGGCTTTCGGATTTTGTAACTTTTGTCGGGTTCCGAGACATGGGCCCTACGAGTGATATTTGGGTGAAATTTTGGATTTTGATGTGAAATCTGTATTTCATATGGAACTAATTTCTATAATTTGTTTTGATTGAATTAAATTATTTATGACTAAATTGGAGGCATTTGAAGGCCGATACATGAGGCAAGGGCATTGCAGAGTAAAGAATTGCACGGCTCGAGGTAAGTAACACTTCTAAACTTGGTTCTGAGGGTATGAATCTCCGAATTTGGTGTTATATCAATTGTTTGAAGATGACACACATGCTAGGTGACGAGCGTGTGGGCGTACGCCATAGAAATAGTGACTTAATAAATTCTGTGGATTTGTATAATTAAAGAATCATATTATTATCTGAACATTTTCCACGTGTTAGGAAAAATTGAGCAGAGACTCGTATTAAAGATCATGATTGGACTACGTACCGATATTTTGGGATCCACAGGGTTGTGTTGTTGTTGAATTGAATTGTTTTAAAAATGTATATTTCATACTCACTCATGTTCATCCATTGTGAGTATAATTATGGGATAGGGTTGCCCGCTTGTAGCAGGCCATATTGGCTTTATATATATTATTATTATATGGAACGGGGTTGCCCGCTTGCAGCAGGACTTATAGGCTTTATTATTATACGGATCGGGACTGCCCGCCTGCAGTAGGCCATATCGGTTTTATATCACGCTTGGGCTGAAGGAGCCCTCCGGAGTCTGTACACACTCTCAGTGAGCGTAGATGATTATATATTCAGGATGGACTTCCTAGGGCATGAACTTGCCTTACTTATTTATATTGTGAAAATATTTCCCTGGACATGGATCTTGTCCGTATCATTTACATTTGGGGATAAATTATCCCATGGCTGGATTGGCCTTATACGGTACTGAGTGACTGACTGTTAGTCAATGTGTGTGTGTGTGTGTGTATATATATATATGAAATATTCCTAGGCTGGATTGGCCATAAACAGTACCGAGTGACCGAATGATTATTGACCAGTAGTACATGAGGTCTTTCCACTGAGATGTCACATTCCTCATATCATGCATAATTGATCTATTTTGCTTGTACTGAGTATAACCGTTGAACTTGAAATCATGCCTACATTTCTGTACCATTATTTATGTACTGGATTGTACCTGTGGAGTTTGTCACTACTTCCAGCCTAGAGGTTAGTCTTGTTACTTACTGAGTTGGTTGTACTCATACTACACTATGCACCTCGTGTGTAGATCCAGGTGCTTTCGGACACGGCGACTGTTAGATCTCAAAAAGTTATCTGTTGGAGACTATCAAGGTAGCTGTCTGGCGTCCGCTGACATTGACTCTCTTTCCCTCAGTTATTGTACTGTTTTATACTTTTAGATAATGTTTTTATCAGTAAGACTTTAAATTCATATTAGATGCTCATTTACTCAGTGACATCAGGTTTTGGGAGTGTTTATATCTATATTTGTGAGATTTCTTCCGCTTAATTTAAATATTATGTTTTCAAATTTAGAAGATATGGTGTTTTATTGAGATTGTCGGCTTTCCTAGTATTGAGATAAGCGTCATCACGACATGTGAGATTTTGGGTCGCGATAGCTACCTTGATAGTCTCCAACTGATAATACTCTGAGATCTAACAGTCGCCGTGTCCGGAAGCACCTGGATCTGTACACGAAGTGCAGAGTGTAGAATAAGTACAACCAACTCAATAAGTAACAAGACTAACCTTTGGGCTGAAAGTAGTGATGAGCTCAACAGGTACAGTCCAGTATAGAAATAACAGTACAAAAATATATGCATGCTTTCAAGTTTAACAGTTAACCTCAGTACAAGTAAAATAGATTAATACTGAATAATATGAGGAATATGACATCTCAGTGGGAAAACCTCACTCTGTACTGTATATGGCCCATCCATCCCATGGAAGTTCCATCCCATATATATATATATATATATATATATATATTTGTATCGGGTCGTACGACCTCGGCATAAATCGTGCATAATAATATTCGGAACCTGATTACACTTGATATTACTTTATGACTCGAGAGGTTATAGATTTATTAAACGACAGTAATTGATTTGGTGTTAAAGACGTTGGTTAGAGATTTTGGAATTTATTACTAGTTAATGGATCCTTTACTTACTGCTTGGCATTGTGTTATTGTTATTGTTTCTATGGCTTATACCTATTTAGAATTTCTGTATTTTATTGTTGGCCCATAGTAGGTGTTGATGTCGACCCCTCATCACTACTTCTTTGAGGTTAGACTGGATACCTACTGCGTACATATTGTTTATGTACTCACGCTACACTTCTGCACTAATCCTGCAGGATCTGAGGCAGGTGCATCTGGCGGTTATCCCGACGCGCACCCCTGATACTTCGAGACCGAGTGGTGAGATGCTTTTCGAGTCCGTTCTGCAGCACCGGGAGTCTCTCTTTTGTATTTACTTTCTATCTACTCTATTTTGGACAATAGTTTAGTGTATTGTATATTCTACTAGTAGCTTATACACTTGTGACACCCGATCTTAGAGAATATGCTAGTAGATGTTCCATGGTTTTGAGTATTTATTTCACTCCACTTGTTTTTATATTTGTTTATGCTTTATTTTATTAAATCTTTCATCTCTTACTTAATAAACAAAAAGAATCAACTATTTCGAAATTGTTAAAAAGAGTAAATACATGACTAGTTCACCGTTGGCTTGCCTAACGACAACGTTGGGCGCCATCACGGCCTGTAGCTGTAGGTGAGATTGGGTCGTGACATTACAAGTTTCACCTTGTCCAAATCCGATGTTTCATTTTCCCTCCAAGCACGTTGTACGAATAAATTACTTATTTATATTAAAAAGATAAATCTATTTATCATGTTCAAACTTGATATAGGTAGATTCAAGATTTAAAATTTATATGTAGGGTTCATAAGATCTTTTCACGAATTGATTTGAACATCATATTATCTAAATCAATTTGCGTGACCCTGTTTGTCATGTATTACCATATAATATGGAGTAGGAATACTCTTTATTTGTAACCGAATTTTACTTTTTCAAGCTTTACATTTATTTTGGGTTTCTTTTGCAAGTTTAGTTATGTATAGGGGAAATGAAAACTAAAAAACAACACAACGCTACACATGTAAATAGATCTTGGTTCTTATAACGGATTTGTACGTTTTCTTTACTATTGTGCTATTTCTCTAGTCTCGGACGTGATTCATGTTTGATAATCTAGTTGGCTTGGGTGATTTAGTTGCAAATTACGAGCTAATAGCTCACTTCACTATCTTAAATTACAGGTTCTAGGGAAAGTAAATTTATAGTCTGTTTTAAAGAGTGTTGGAAAAGTCAAAATCCAATTATTTCCTTGCAACCAACGGATGGAAGTGTCCCTCTTCAACAACGATAATATATCTGTACATGCTATCTTTCGGGGATCACAGAAAAGAATAAAAAAAAAAAAACAAAGTTATTGGGAGCAAAGTAAAATAATAAAAAAAGAGTTTAAGTTCTGCGTATCGACAATATAAAAATTATTTATACTATTAGATCACTTATTAGGTAGTTACAGATGATTTAAACTTGATAATTTTATAATGAGATTTTTTTATTCTTATACACTATTTGAAACCTTATTACGAAAAATGTCCATGTTTTGATATTTACCCGACTTAAAAATATTTTAGTTACAAAATATATACAATCCACCTTAAAAAGCTCCAAATCCATTATGTGTGCCTTCAAATTTAGTTATACATTTTTCTTTTTCTCTCTCCTCTCTCCCCTCTTCTCTCCGAATTGAACTTATATATTTAGGGATTTAGAGAATCCAATCCCTCAGATCTCGAGTACCGTCACCCTATCTTTCTCCCCATATCTCGTCTTCTACTACTTCATGGCAAAATATAGAAATCACCATGCCTTCTGATTTTGTGGATGTTCCTGTCACCGCTGGGTACTTAGATAACTATGCCCAAATGAATCATTATGCATCTACCAATGAGTTTGGCCAATTTCCATTCCCTTGATCACCCCATCTCTAGTTCTTTGCTTCTGGGTGTGTCTGCTATAACGGAAAATGTTTTCCGTTGAAATTGTTTTCCAAAAAAATATTTACTTGAAAAATAAGTAGTAATCTTATTCATTTTTTGATGTTTGGTATGCAAATTAAGGAAAATAATTTCTCAAGAGTATTCATAAATAATTTAGATACAATAAATATTAAGCCATAAACTTTCGAACCAACAACCTTCTGAACCCACAAATTTCATAAACTTCCGAACTGCTAAACTTTCGAAACTGCAAAATTTCGAACCCGTAAACTCCCAAACACATAAACCTCCGAACTCATAACTTTGGAACTTGTAAAATTTCGAACCTGTAAACCGAAAGATGAAAAAACTAAAACTAAAAATATATAAAAAAATATTTTTTTCCGGGGGAGGGGGAGGGGGGGTGCAGCGGCGATGCAGAAAAACGAAAAAAACAGAAATTTAAAATTACAAAAAAAAA